>JACEIK010006035.1:18688-30182 GCA_018107945.1 Datura stramonium
CTAACCAGAACAACCAACTATAAGGAGTCCTATGCGGGCCGACAAGGCCACCATGATGTCTAGGTATAACTGAAAAAAATGAAATCTGGCGCTAAAATAATTTGTGACCGACAAGGTCTCCAACTAACAACTGAACAAAACCCACACGGCCATCACATACAAACTGAACACACTTACGGCCCCACACAACCAATACAACTAACCACAGGGAATATAATACATTCTTCAAGCCTCTAAGAATAATAAGATGGTCGGGACATGGCCCCAGCCTACCCAAACTGTACAATCAAAAGGAAAGTAAACCTTTGTCCTTCAAGCTCCGAATGAAAGGAGCTGAAGGCTCTGTATCGCTGACTGGAACTACGAAGGGCCTGCTGCTCGTCTATGTGTACCTGCAGGCAAGTAATGTAGTGCCCCAAAATGAGTGTCAGTACCACTGGCATTGAGTATGCAAAGCAATAACTGAATATAACTGAAAGTAAGTCACAAAACTAAAAGTAACTGAAGTAATAGAAGACAAACTGAAATGGACTAAAATAGTGGAATATGAACTAAACGTAACTTTACTAGGGAGAGTAAGAACCATACCTGATAATATGGCATTCTACTGTTTATCTATCAATAACTAAGACAATATGACATAACATAACATAAACCTTACCTGGCCCCCATAAGCCGGAAGGTACAATCATCACAATTTATTTACCCCTACCCAGGTCATACCACATCACTTAGTAGCTATAAGCATCCTGCCGGTCCCCTGGGTATGCAGCTTGGGCCCGCTGGCCCCTGACCATAGCTATACCTGAGTCTAAAGGACTCCTGAAATCAACACCCCGGGCGCAAGCGCTCGACAGGGGTGTATAAAGGCCAACCACGGTAAAATATAGGGAAACTGGCATCCAAACTTCGTCCCTAGCGGACAGCATGCCACTCCGTAGAGCGACGTATCCTCTCCCTCTGGCGGACGAGTCGACTCATCCATTAACCCTGGGTAGTCACGGAAGCTATACAGGTAATCCAGCCCAAAACAATACAATCAAGTCTCAACTGATAGCATCAACTACCTATAATACACACTAAATAAGATAATAATATAATCTCTAACATGTCATACTAAGCCTCATACTGAACATGATATAATACTTCTGATGTGCTTTACTAAATTTCATACTGAGCATGATATACTATTTCTGAAATATCTTACTTGGACTCATACTATTTTACTATACTGGAGAAACTAACTTGCCGAAAGAGACTGGCTTTACATACCTCGACTGCTGGTTTACTAATTAACTGGCAAGGTTCGGCTAGTATTCAGCTATTCTCCCCAACTGTAATCATATTCATGAAGGAATAGAATTAACTTCATTATTATACATGAGAAAAACAATACTATATATATAACTTACTGACTATTTTTCGACTTATCAAAGAATGGTCGAAAACTCGTAATTTCTCGGAAGTCTAGAAGGGAGAAATACTCACTTTAAGCCTGGGAGTGTATTAACACTAGTTTGGAGCAATTCCAATAACTTTGACTCGGAGGGACGACGATTCGCCGGGCGATTTTCGCGAAACTAACTCAGTAGAAATGCTCCCTGCAGCTTTATACTTCGGTACCCGAAGTTAATTTAACTTTGTGCAGCGTTTACGACGTAATCCGAAGGAAATTTACTCAATCCCTTCGTCCTCCTCTATTTCTGATCGAGACTTATGAGAAAATGACTTGAAAATGAAGTGGGAGGACTTTATATACTTGGAGCCTGAACCATGGCAACGTGGCACGCTGGCCAACGCTCCAATCCAGCTCCGCGCCACGTTGGCCATCGCGGAGGAGGGGCCTCCGTGCCACGTTGCTCCTCTGGGCAGCGCGATTCGACCTCCTCTTGTGAAAATCCAACTTGGCGCTCGTTCGACCTTTCCCCGACCCCTTTTCTCGTACGTATGGCATTCTAAAACTCTCAACCAACATGCGAATAGGTCGACTAAATGCAAGAACCTTACGGGGTGTAACATAAATGGGCTAGTTTAAAATCATTAAAATATAATCATACTTGACATACGTGAACTAGCCAAGAAAATATTTCCACAATTAGCCATAAAACATAAACTTGATTTTTATGAAATCCGTACATACTTGTGTAAAATTTCATAACCCAAAATCATAAAATCCTAAGTTTAAGAAATAGTAATCATTCATGCATACTTGATAATTCATATTAACTTGAAATCATAGGCTAGTAAAGTTGAGATTCATAAGATCATGCATTATTGGATGAAATGATCATAAACTTGTAATCATAAATTCATAAGCAGTTTGAGGATCAAATCTGCCTATATAACCATAATTCATCAATTGGAACATTAGTGATGTGCATTGGATTGCGCCCTCTGTACATACCAGAGGGTATAGAGGTTTTTTTTTGTGTATTGCGATGCATCCAGAATGGACCTTGGTTGTGTATTAATGAAAAATAGTAAGGTTATATCATATGCTTCAAGACAACTTAAGGTCCACAAGAAGAATTATCCGACTCATGACTCTGAATTGGTAGCAGTAGTGGTTGGATTAAAGATTTTGTGTCATTACCTATATCGTGCGTATATTAACTTGTTCAAAAATCACAAGAGTCTCTAATATTTTTTCAGCCACAAGGAGTTGTATGTTACACAAGGAGATTGCTTGAATTTCTTAATGAATATGATATGGGCATTCTCTACTATCCGCGTAAAGCGAAAGTGGTTGTTGATGCTCTTACTAGGCGGTCAATGGGTAGTACAACCCATGTAGAGGAAGGAACGAGAAAGTAAGCTAAGGACGTTCATAGTCTTTCACATTTGAAAGTCCATCTTCAAGAGTCCAAAAAGGGAAGTGTGCTTGTAAGTGGGGCCAAATCATCTCTAATAGTAGAAGTTAATGAAAAACTAAATAGAGATCCCACCATGATCTATCTAAAGGAAGATGTCCACAAGAAAAATGTGTTAGTTTTTGCAAAAAGGGGAGATGGTGTTTGACGTATCAAAGCAGGTTATGTGTTCAAATTTAGATGGCCTTAGAGATAGAATTATGGCAGAAGTGCACAGATCCATGTCTTTATTCACCCAGGTTCCACAAAATATGCCATGACTTGAGGAAAGGCTATTGGTGAAATGGTTTAAAGAGAGATATTGTGTACTTTGTGGATAAATGTCTGAATTGTCAGTTGGTTAAGGTCGAGCACTAAAGGCCATGTGGCATTGCTCAGAATATAGCACTCCTTGAATGGAAGTGGGACATCATAAATGTGGACTTTATTACCGTTCTACCATGATCCCCACGACAGCATGACTCTATTTGGGTAATCATAGATCGAATAACTAAGTCAGCCCATTTTTTCCCTGTAAAGACTATAGACTCAGCCAAGGACTATGCTAGACTGTACATCTGTGAGGTAGTCAGACTTCTTGGAGTTTCACCATCCATCATTTCAAATAGGGGCGCTTAGTTCACTGCCATGTTTTGGAAGTTATTTTAGAAAGGTTTGGGTTCAAAGGAGAACCTTAGTACTGACTTTCATTCGTAGAAGGATGGCCAAGCAGAACGTACTATCCAGACTTTGGAGGATATGCTAAGAGCTTGTGTTATTGATTTCAAGAGAAATTAGGATTACCATTTTCCCCGTATAGAATTTGCATATAACAATAGCTATTAATTTAGTATTGACATGGCTCCTTATAAGGATCTCTATGGGCGAAGGTGTAAATCCCTTGGTTGTTGGTTCGAAGTTGGAAAAGCAGAGTTGATATGGCCAAATTTAGTACTGAAAGCCATGGAGAAGGTTAAGATCATTTAGGAAACATTAAAGACTTCACAGAGTCGCCAAAAGTCTTATATAGTTGTTAGGCACAAGGATTTAGAGTTTTCAGTGGATTATTAGGTTTATCTATAGGTTTAACCCAAAAGGGTGTCATGAGATTTGGGAGAAAAGGGAAGCTCAGTCCCAGCTATATTGGCCTATACAAGATCTTGAAGAGGATTGGTAAGGTAGCTTATGAATTGGAGCTGCCAACTGAACTAGCAGCAGTCCATCCAATCTTTCATATTTCTATGCTTAAGAATTGTGTGGGTTATTCCTCATGCATTGTGTCTATAGAAAGTGTTTGGGTGCAAGATAGCTTGTCAAATGAAGAGGTTCCAGTCAAGATTCTTGATTATCAGGTTTGCAAGTTAAGAACCAAAGAGGTGGCGTCAGTAAAGGGTTTATGGAGAAATCAGTTTGTTCAAGAAGCTATTTGGGAAGCCCAGGAGGATAAGGAGACTAGATACCCTCACCTATTCATTCCCAAGGAGGAAGAAATCAAAGGTAGTAATCTTTCTCTTAGTTAGTTTCAGCATATATACCTGGTATATGAGTGTTCTTAGCATTTACATTGTGTTTTAAGTTGTTTTCCCATTTAATGATTCAAGGGGCTAATAATTCGAGGATGAAAGATTCCAATGGGGAGATATTGTAATGCCTCATAATTTTGGGCTAAGTTTGAAACTATTCTAGATATATAGATAAGGCTCAAACCTGATTAGATTATCTCGATCTTAGGATGGAAAGATGGTTAATGATTGAGTTAGGGCTGACGACCTCTAGTGGGACTGAGGGCGATGTCAACAATCGGACCTCTACTGAGAGTATCGATAGCTTCCCTATCCTAGCCTTCTTAGCCTCTCTCTCCCTTTTCTTCATCTTCTTTGCCTCTATCTGTTGCGCATATAATATTAGTCCAGAGATATCTATATCACTAATCACCATGACTGTCCTGCATTCCTTGACCAACTAATTTGCAACCCCATTCACGAACTTACTCATAGAGCCCTCAGATTAGCAACCATCTCCGGATCATACTTGGACAACTGGTTAAATTTGTGGGTATACTCCTGAACAGTCATATCATTCTTCTTTACATTGACGAAATCGCCTGCCTTTACTTCCCTGAAATCTCGGCGGAAGAATCTGTCCAAAAAAATCGATAAAAAACTCATCCCAACCAACGAGGACTACGCCAACTCCCCTGCTCTCCTTCACTATTGAAACCATATATAAGAAACCCTTTTTATCTTATAGGAGGCCATGTCTTCACCTTCCTATCCTAAAACACTAATAACATGGGTAATAACTCATGTGGTTCCTCATCCACCTTTGACCCATGAAACTAAAATAGGTTCATCTTGATGAAATATCGTACCCTAGCCCCCACTGCATTCCCCTTTTGGTTCAAATGGGCCACAACTTGCTAATTGACAAAAGTTGTCACGACTCAGACGGAGGCCTGGATCGCAACGTAGGACAAGGAGTCCCGAGAGACTCCAAGTCAATCCATGACATGAACATACATCTAACTCAACCGATAAAACCGAACAATCAACAACATAATCATAGAGGCAGTCTAAATGAAACATAACATCAAAATACACAATCTGAACCTGAATACATCCTTTTTCTGAAAATCCTCTAAACATGCAGTTGATGGGACAAGACCCCAGCTAACTCAGTAAAGCTGAAACTGAAAATACATAAAGGAAATTCGAATAAGTCTATTACTCGGGAGATGAGGACTCACCAACAACGTAAGATGCTAACTCTGCAGATTGACTATGAATAGGGCTGATCCTGAGAGCCGAATCTGGTATTATGAAATGATACAGCATAGAGTATGCGATCAGTACGTGGAATGTACCGTGTATGCAAGCTAAGTAAAACCTCATATATAAGAAAAATCATTTAAAGACATGTATAATGTAAAACATAAACAATAAAAATATGAGAGTAGGGCTTGCATGCATTCTTTCTTAAATCATGATCTCATCATAACATAACATAACATCATAACTGAATCTGTTGACTCAAAGATGGAATCTGATAGTCACGAGTCAAACTGGACATTGAGTCAAACCTGCTTTAGAACATATATAGATTTAGAAATCTCATGAATGATAAACATGCCTAACTGAAATCATGAGGAACAATGAAAGACTCTTCTTTTAACTAACATACCACAATAGAGCTTATGTAGTCCCAACTATCAAACTCAAGAGGGTAGAGTCGTCCAAAGCCTTGCTAGGGATAAGGACAATACCATGATATCGATATCAAGCTAATGGCCCAATAGGACAGGGGATAGCTCACAAGGGAGGTCCCGAAGTAATATATAATAGTATAAACCTACGTTGGCACGTAGTTCTGAGGCTTAGGGTGATCGACCCTTAGCCTACTCGGTGCTAGACGCTACTCCCAAAAACATGCATATGCTCTCCATCATTTTCCAACGAAGCTCAACATCTTCTATTGATGAAGCTCATAAATCAAATACATCTCAATGCTGAAATTATGCATATGAGAAGCTTTAACACAAACCATACCACAAGCTGAAAAAACAATTAGGAGTCATCGCTCCAAAACTATGTGGTAAGCTTAATTTCTGAAATCATAAATCATACATTGAACATGTGGGCATTGCCCAAAGCTTTATCATGCTTGAAAAGGCTCAATTCACATTGAAAACATGATTATAAACATGGGTATCTTGAAAACATGTCTTTAATCATAACATCTCATCATAATCATACATTCATCACAAATTTCTTCTTTCATGAACTTCTCCTCAATGGGCTTTTAATTCATAAAACTAGAAACATGATTTTAATTGAAAGCATTATAAAGACTATCCATGCTTCATAATTCAATAGTAGAGACATATTAATATCATACCCATGTAGAGAAATTAGGAATATCATGCATTGGATTAAAACTCCATAGGTTAGACATAGAAATTTTATGATTTAGAGAAGGATTGGGCATGGGTGTGAAAGAACTCACCCATTCATAACCCTACATACCTGATTAAGGCTGATTCTTACACTTCTCTGATTGCCCAAGAGGAATTGAAGATAATTTGAACAAGAAAAGCTTGATCATCCTCTCTAACCTTCTACCTTTGCATGCATGAATGAAAATTGCCTAAAATGAACTTAACCCTCTTAAAAGAAATCATTCATAAATTAAAACGATGTAGTTTAGGCCTTAGGACCATAGGAATTACGGAAAAAGCCCTTACTAAATTCGCAAAAAATAACTGGCAGGTAGTCCCCACGAGGGTTCTAGCGACTCATCCCCTCTGGAGATGACTCGTAGCATGATTCATGAAGTACACTGCTAGTTATGTCTTCTGGGCTCATCACGGATTACTCCACGATTCATTACTAGTGACCATGACTCGCGGTCACCACTCGTTATGTACACTGCCATGGATTTTTATTTTACTTCACCATGCTACTCATGACCCTCCCCACAAATCGTGGTGACTGACCAGGACTCGTGGGGCCTTTCCGTCAAGTACACTACCCTCTTCCTTCTCTTTTCTCACTACCCACTCCCCATGACTAACCTAACGAGTCATGGGGCATGACCACGACTCGTGGTCTCGTCTGTGGGGATCTCATTTCCAAATTTCAAAATCATCATTTGGGCTTCACTGCGAGTCATATCGCGACTCCTGGGCTGCTCCCACGGGTCACCTCACGACCTGTTCTGATAGATGGTGCCAATTTTATGTTTTTCTCAGTTTCAACTCCAGGTCTGATCTTTTGGATTCCCAGGTATAACAACATATCTCCCTTGGGAACATTCATCCTCAAATGTTGGAAAACATACAGAAAAGCAGAGAAATGCAATCATCATATTCAAATACTAATCATTTAAACCGAAAACTAACGGAATGACTATCTCTTAATCAAACTACATAGCTGAACTAATTTCACGAATCACACATACAACCATATACATAAAAGAGACTTGGGCACATGAAACAAACATGAAAACTAAAAAGTGTCTCAGGGAAAAAAATGATACCTCAAGCTGGAACTGAGCCAGTAGAGAATCAATATGGGTGTCTAGCCATCATTTCTACTTCGGCTTTCCACGTAGCTCCTTTAACATGTCGATTCCTCCATAACACTTTCACTGAAGCAACTTCCTTGTTCCTTAGCCTTCAAACTTGCAGTATTTACACCGGAACCTCTTCATAACTGAGATTGTCTTTCACACCAACACTGTCTACCGGGATAACTAGAGCTAGATCACCCAAACACTTCCTTAATAGTGACACATGAAAGACAGGATGCATGGAAGCAAATTCCGAGGGCAACTCCAATTCATAAGCCACCTTTCCAACACGCCTCATAATTCGGTACGAGCCGACATAGCGGGGACTAAGTTTCCCCTTCTTTCCGAACTTCATCACTCCCTTCATGGGAGACACCTTCAGAAATACTCAATCATTAACTTCAAACTCAATTTCTCTTCTTCTCACGTCAGCATAGGAACTTTGGTGACTCAGAGCAGTTTTCAACATGTCCCTTATCAACTGAACCTTCTCTATAACATCATAAACCGAATATGGTCCTATCATCGTTTCTTTACCAACCTAATACCAACAAATGGACGATCTACATCTCCTCCAATAGAGAGCCTCAAATGGTGCCATCTATATACTGTAATGATAGCTGTTATTGTATGCAAACTCGATAAGAGACAAATGCTCATCCCAGCTACCCTTGAAGTAAATCACGCATGCTCTTAACATGTCCTCGAGAGTATGAATTTTCCGCTTTGCTTGACCATCCATTTGCGGGTAAAATGTTGTGCTGAGCTTAACCTGAGTACCTAGTCATTTTTGAAACGACCTCCAAAACTGTGAGGTAAATTGGGTACCTCTATCTGATATTATGGACACGGGCACTCCATGCAACCGAACTATCTCCCGGAAGTTTGGCATAATCCTCTGCTGAATCCTTGGTTTTTACCGATAGAAAATGAGTGGCCTTGGTCAACCTATCTACAAGAACAATGAAAGACTCTTCTTTTAACTAACATACCACGATATATCTTACGTGGTCCCTACTATCACATTCAAGTGGGTAGAGCCATCCAAAGCCTTGCCAGGGCTATGGACGATACCATGATATCGATATCAAGACAGCTCATGGCCCAATAGGAAAGGGGTTATCTTGTAAGTGAGGTCTCGAAGTAATATATAATAGTATAAACATACGTTGGCGCGTATTTCTGAGGCTTAGGGTGATCAACCCTTAGCCTAATCAGTTCTAGACACTACTCCCAAAGACATGCATATGTTCTCCATCATTTTTGAATGAAGCTCAACATCGTCTATTGACGAATATCATAAATCAAATAATTTCAAAGCTGAAATTATGCATATGAGAAGCTTTAAGTCAAACCGTACCATAAGCTGAAAAAAATAATTGGGAGTTTTCGCTCCAAAACCATGTGGTAAGCTTAATTCGGGAAATCATAAATCATACTATGAGCATGTGGGTGTTGCCCAAAGCTTTATCATGCTTGAAAAGACTCAATTCATATCGTAAACATGATTATAAACATGGGTAGCTAGAAAACATGTTTTTCGTTATAACATCTCATCATAATCATACATTCATCACAAATCTCTTCTTTCATGAACTTCTCAATGGGATTTTAATTCATAAAATTAGAAACATAATTTTAATTGAAAAACATTACAAAACCTTCCATGTTTCATAATTCAATAGCAAAGACATATTTAAATCATACCCATATAGACAAATTAGGAATATCATGCATTGGGTTAAAACCCCATATAATAGACAGAAATTTCATGATTTAGAGAGGGATTGGTCATGGGTGTGAAAGAATTCACCCAATTTTAACTCTACATACCCGGTTGAGGCTGATTCTTACACTTCTCTATTGCCCAAGAGAAATTGAAGAGAATTTGAAGAATAAAAGCTTGATCACCCTCCCTAACCTTCTACCATTGAATGCATGAGTGTAAATGGCCTTAAATGAACTTAACCCTCTTAAAAGGCATCATTCATCAATTAAAACGACATATTTTAGGCCTTAGGAATTACGGAAAAGCCCTTACTAAATTCGCAGAAAATAACTGCCAGGTAGTCTCCATGAGGGACCTAACGACTTGTCCCCTCTGGCAACGACTCGTGGGATGATCCGTGAAAGTACACTACAAGTGAAGTCTTCTAGGCTCATCACAAGTTACTCCATGATTCTTTGTTGGTGACCACGACTCATGGTCACCACTCATTATGTACACTGCCATGGATTTTTATTTTACTTCACCATGCTACTCACGACCCTCCCCATGAATCGTGGTGACTGACCATGACTCGTGGGGTCCTTGCGTTAAGTACACTTCCTTCTTCCTTCTCTTCTTACTCCCCATTACCCACGACTAACCTAACAAGTTGTGGGGCCTGACCATGACTCATGGTCTCAACCGTGGGGATCTCATTTCAAAATTTCAAACTCATCATCTGGGCTTCACCACGAGTCACATCACGACTTGTGGGCTGCTCCCACGAGTCACCTCATGATCTGTTTTGATATATGGTGCCAGTTTTAAGTTTTTCTTTGTTTCAACTCCAGGGTATGATCTTTGGGCTTCCAGGGTATAACAAAAGCCTTCATCAACTATTTTAACATCTAAAATACAACCTTGAACTCAGCATGAGTCACCTGCTCCGGCAAGGGAACAATTGTACCTGGTGGGGCTAGCTAATGCCCGTCTCCATGCCATTCTCATGGTCATTTCAATTTCCATTTCTTGGTGAGGAGGCATATTTTTGAAAATGCGTATACCATGATTTATAGGAATAGAGGGAGGCAAACTTCGATGCACGACATAGATTATGAAGGAAGGAAAATTTCCTAAATGCATCGTAGCCTCTTCCCCATATGTTTGGCGCACCTTAGACCCATGGAAAAGACTCTACTTAACGCGGCCTTCAGATACCCTAGGTCACCCATAAACCTTTGCTCTGATACCAAGTTTGTCACAGCCTTAGCAGGACCCTTGATCAGGACATAAGACCTAGAACCATGAGTGGCTCCAACCTAACCCATGGTACATAAGTAATATGAAAGAGAGAGAATATTTAAAGTGGAAATAAAGTCGAAATCAACATAAGCAAAAGTCTACCTAACATGAAAACATAAGCGTAAACACGACTCAACAACGCCGAACCATTTATACATAGCTAGCTAAAAAGTCTCTAGAAAAACAATGAGCTGATAGGACAACACCCCCAACTAGCTCATGAATTCTGGAACTAAAAGACATAAGCAAAAGAGACATGAACCAAAAATGCAGTCCTTTGATCATGAGGATTCACCAAAATAGGGATGGTACTGACTGAAGTGGGAGCGAGTTAATGTTGGGATTAAGATTAACCACCTGAACCAATATAATAAGAGGATATAACATAGAGTATGCGTTCAACACTTTGAATGTACTGAGTATGTAGAGAAAGTAAAACATGCACATAAAATAGTAAATCAAAGTCGAGAGTAAAGACAAAAATGAACATGAGAGTAGGGAATAGCTGAAATCATAACCGTACAATAATCATAACCATAAGTTATTGATCGCGGGCAAAAATAGCATG
>JACEIK010006035.1:44318-97936 GCA_018107945.1 Datura stramonium
GCTAGCCAGGCACCAGATGTGCCTCGGCCCACCAGTTAGTAGTCCAGGTCCTTCTAGGGCACCAAGTGCCAGTCATACCCCCCAAGGCGGGGCGTGACATAAAATTTGTCAGATAGGTGTTATAAGAGGCGCTCAGCACCCAGGACTAAACATAGTTGGAAAAAATTCAGCAGAGGTGACGCTATAACAGGCGCAGTGTGCCAGGGCCGAACTTTAAAAGGGAAGGGTGGCGTTATAGAAGCCGTGGCACGCCAAGCCCTACCCCAACCGCACTTCTATATGTATTTTATGTTTTGTGTTGGAAATCATTCCAAATCTTACCCTTGCGATAGAAAAACTTCCAATCTATATTTCCTCCTAAATTTTCACAGTTTTGAAGGAGTTTAAGCCCTCCAAACATCCTCAATCTAAAATTCCTCCAAGGTAAGTCTTCTCCTTCATTCGTAAGGCTATGTTAACAATTCCGAACCCTAAACTATGGGTTCTAATGTGGTTCTTAATGCAAAACTCTAGGAATTATTGAGGAAGCTAGTTCGTAAGGAATCATTAGGAGTCCACTTGTACCCCTTACTTGACACCATATGGCCCAAAAATGCTATTGAGTTCATCCAAAACTCACACTTGTTGAATTTAGCAAACAACTGGTGATCCTTTAGAGTCTGTAGCAGAATCCTGAGATGAGCGGCATGCTCCTCTCACTCTGAGAGTATATGAGAATGTCGTCTATAAAGACAATCTTGAACATATTCAAATATGGTTTGTACACCCTATTCATCAAATCCATTAAAGCTACAGGAGCATTTATTAGTCCAAAAGACATTACTACAAACTCATAGTGACCATACCAAGTCATGAAGGTTATCTTCAGAATGTCACTCTCCTGAACTTTGAGTTGATAATATATGGATCTGAGGTCTATTTTTGAGAAGTAATTGGTTTCCTAAAGTTGGTCAAAGAAGTCATCAATCCTTGGAAGAGGATACTTGTTCTTGATTGTAACCATGTTCAACTGCCGATAGTCAATGCACATACGAAGAGATCCATCCTTCTTTTGAATAAAGAAAAATGGTGTACCCCACGGAGACTTGCTAGGTCTAATAAAGCCCTCATCCAAGAGATCTTTCAACAATCCTTTCAACTCCTTTAGATAAGATGGAGCCATTCTATAAGGAGGAATATATATATGTTAATATTGGGAAGGTCAATACCAAAGTCAATCTCCCGCTTGGGAGGGACTCTTGGTAAACGATCAGGGAAAACCTCCGAATACTCATACACTATGGGAACTAATTGGAGAGTCAGGGTCTTGGACATAGTATGCTTAATTTGAACTAGATGGTAAATAAAATCTTTGGAAATCATCTTTATGGCCTTAAGGTAGAAAATTGTTACACCCCATAAAAGTTAGTAACTTACAAACATACGCGTGGAGTTGTGTTAAATAAAGAAGGTACTACGCGTGTAGGAAACCCTGAAGGTCGGGTCAAACGAGGTCAGGTCGCAAGGGCCAGCACAACGTGCCAGCACCCTGGCGCTCTGGGAAGCGTGGCGCGGTAGGCCTTCCAGTGCCTTGAAAGGCGCAGCGCGCCAGGGAGACTCCGCAATGGGAAGTGCGACGCGACCCTAGGTTGCTACATTGAGTGGCGTGAGGTGCCCCCTTGCCACCACCCCTAAATGTATATAAGGGTCCTTAAGTTCATTTGTGATCATTTTCCAATATAGTCACGGCCATAGAGAGTGTGAGACGAGAGAATTCAACGTTTTTCGTTCGATTACGCTACGAAACGCCGTCCAAACTCCGATTAACTTCAGGTATTGAATTATAAGCCTGCGGGAAACATTACTACGGAGCTAGTTTCACGAAAAACGCCTAGAGAATCAGAACTCTTCCAAGTAGAATTCATCAGAATTTCATCAAACAGATTTCTATACTATCACAGGCTTTAAGTAAGCATTTCTCCCTTCTAAACTCTCTGGAAATTATACGTTTTTGGCCGTATTTCGTCATGTTAAGGCATAGTTGATATTATTATTAAAAGTTATCATTTTCTTCAAATTGAGTAATGAAATTAGTCTCGTTCTACCCATAATACGATTACAATTGCGAAGGGTGGTTGAATTAAAGTTGAAACTTATCGATCAAACAGGAAGTCGACACTTAAGGTATGTAAGGCTATCATTTCCGCAAGTTATGCTCATCGTAAAGTTAATACGACCCGTATGTCTATAGTACTTCTGAGTGAACCTATTAGGGTCAACTATTGTAAACT
Source organism: Datura stramonium (assembly GCA_018107945.1). Lineage (NCBI taxonomy): Eukaryota > Viridiplantae > Streptophyta > Magnoliopsida > Solanales > Solanaceae > Datura > Datura stramonium. Next base: position 46,589 of record JACEIK010006035.1, read on the forward strand.
AAACTGATCCTATAACGATGAAATAATAATTCTTGTCCGAGTTAGCCTAGCTAGAATGATCTTCCCCCAAAGTTGAGTAGTTAGATGTTATTCCATTTACTGAGGCTATAAGGACCGTGTTGAATTCCATTTACTGAGGTTGTAAGGGCCGTATTGAGTACCATTTACTGAGGCTGTAAGGGCCGTATTGAGTTCTATTTACTGATGTTGTAAGGGCCGTATTGAGTACCATTTACCAAGACTGTAAGGGCCACGTTGAGTTCAATTTACCGAGGCTGTAAGGACTGTGTTGACTACCATTTACTGTGGGTGTAACGACCGTATTGAGTTCCATTTACTGAGGTTATAAGGGCCATATTGAGTTCCATTTACTGAGGCTTTAAGGGTCGTACTGAGTTTCATTTACTGAGGTTGTGAGGGCCATAATGAGTTCCATCAGATCAATGCCACGAGAGCCACCCCGAGTTACAGTTTATGCAAAAGTCCTTACAGGTCAGGTAAGAGGAGGGGATCTTGTTTGTACTTTCCAGGGCTTATGGGGGCCCAGGTTAATTTTTCTGTGCTATTTGTATCTTCCAGGCTTATGGGGGCCCGGTTAGGTTCTTGTTTGCATATGTAGACTTGTTGTTTAGATAATTCAGACAATACAGGTATTGCAGGTTAAATCCTTACTCTCTCTTTTAAATTATTACAGATTTACCAGGTTTTAGTCAGTTATTATCTTCCTACATTGCTTATTCGATACATATTATACTGACACCCAATCTGGCGCTGCATTACTTGCCTGTAGGCGTAGATAAATGCAGTTCGGGACGTTCCTAGCCTTCAACTGAGGTCAAACGGTTATTAAGCTCCTTTCCTCCAGAGTTGAAAGTTGGATGAGGTTTACTTCTGATGTACAGTTTTGGGTAGGTTGGGGCCCTGTCCCGACCATTACATCACTCCTAGAGGCTTGCTGTTTGTTGAATATTCCCTGTGGTTAGGTTCCTGTGATGGTCGTGTGGGGCCTTGTTTAGCTTTTAGATAGCGTCCTGGTCGTCCATAACATAGTTTAGCGCCTGATTTACGTTTTGGTTATAACTAGACAGTATGGTGGTCTTGTTGGCCCGCATCGGATCCCTGTTATTATGTTTTTCTAGTTAGCTGTGTTCTTTTACATGTGTCCTTGTTGGCCAGGGGCTGTGTTTATAGATGAGATATAACTCGTTGGTTTTTTTGAATTGAGTGTCAATGTGCACTAGTAGTGCACCAGTCCAGTTAGATTAGTTCATACACAGTATGGCACTAGGTGCCGGTCATGCCTCCCAAGGTGGGGCATGACAAACTTGTTATCAAAGCCGGTCGTATCCTAGGGAGTCTCCAAGCCATGCAAAGCATAGTCTTGTCTATGGGTGTGTTTTACACCACATCCTATACGCAGGAGGCTGCAAGGCATAATAGTATGGTTACTTTTTTTCTCCTCCAGTTGTGCTATAGAGTCGTGCTGTATAGTGTGACTTCCTAAGTTTATGTTATCCTATTTATTTACAGAGAAATGTCAGACACACGGCAGACCATGACTGGTTGAGAGCTGGATGTGGCAACAGGAGAGGGCACCAGTAGGGGGCCCTAGGTTGAGTCAACCCGATCTGAGGGCGACAGGGGGACACCATCTCTATCTCCGCAGCATTCACCACCCCATTCAGAGCCCGCCAGGACGGCAGATATACCAGTTGCACCCCCAGCTATTCCTATTCCATTAGGACAGGAGCTCAGGGGTGCATTTTATATGTTGGTACATATGATGGCTTCTCAGCGTCAGCCTCAGCCAGTGGTACCAACTGTCATTTAGCTCGCTAAGGGGCCCGGTAGTTCAAGAGTTCGTGAGTTCCTGGCCTTGAGTCCCCCGCATTTTACAGGGACAGATCGCAGAGTGGGTCCTCTCTGAACTTTATAGACCAGCTGCAGAGAATATTTTGGCTCATGCATGCCTAATCCACAAAATCAGTTGAGCTAGCAGTATTCAGATTGCTAGACGTAGCAGTTTTGTGCTATAAGAGTTGGGAGAGATCCCAAGGCAGAGATGCACCTCCACCTACATGGCCCTTCTTTTTGGAGGACTTCATAGATCATTAGTTTCCCCGAGAGGTCCGACAGGCCAGAGTAGAGAAATATTTGCATCTTGAGTAGGGCAGGATGAGTGTGAGGGAGTATGCATTGACATTTAGGTATGCACCCTCGTTTTTTGATACCATGCCAGCTAGGGTACACTGATTTATCATGGGGCTCGCACCAGAATATATAGAATCTTGCATTACAGCTATACTGCGGGAGGATATGGAAATTTCACGGATCTGGGCCTTTGCTCAGAATATAGAGGAGCTCAGAAAGCGTTAGTATGCTATGGAAAGGTTAGGTATGGAGAAGTGTTGAAGGGCTAGACCCACAGATTTTCAGACAGATTTTCAAGGTGGGCCCAGGCCTTGTTTTTCAGGTAGACCACCTAGGCCTCCATTCCAGTAGCAACAGGACAGCAGATCAGATAATCGGAGGCAGTCAGGTCCCGGCGAAAGTTCATGAGCGTCAGGCTCGCAGCAGCAGAGGGGGCCAGATCAGGCAGAGTTAGCGATACCCCGATGTAGTATTTGTCATTGCCAGCATTTGGGGAGGTGTAAATATGGTTCCAATGATTGTTATACTTGCGGGTAGGAGGGACACATGATGAGAGACTACTCGACTAGATGCAGGGCGGTAAGGACCAGCAGAGTAGATCTTCGACAGGTTCATATGCCCCAGCACTTGCTACAGGGCGTAGGTCCTTAGCTCTAGCCGCAGAGGCTGAGGTAGATTGGGGGCATCTGGTTCGGGTAACAGTCAGGATTGTACATATGCATTGCCAGGGCGACAGGAGTCGGAGTCGTCGCCAAATGTTGTGACAGGTATATTAGATGTATGTTCTCACTCAGTTTATGTTTTGATAGATCCAGGCTCCACTTTGTCGTATGTTACTCCGTTAGTAGCCCGAAAGTTTGATATAGAACAAGGATTGCTTTAATGACCCTTTTCAATATCTACCCCTATTGGTGACTCTATTATTGCTATAATAATTTACCGGGGCTGTAAAGTAAAGGTTGTTGGTCGTCATACTTCAGCAAATCTAGTAGAATTAGAAATGATTGATTTTGATGTGATTATAAGCATGGATTGGCTGGCACCATGCTATGCTACTGTAGAATATTGGACTAGAATTGCCCGATTTCATTTCCCAGGGGAGGAAGTGTGAGAGTGGAGGGGTAATACAACTACGCCAAAAAGTAGGTTTATATCCTATCTTTGAGTGAAAAAGTTAATAGGAAAGGGTTGTATCTACCATATTATCAGGGTTCGGGATGTGCAAGCAGAATCCCCAACTCTCTAGTCTATCCTAGTTGTTAATGAGTTCCTAGATGTGTTTCCAGATAAACTTCCAAGGTATTCCTCCAGAGCAGGAAATAGACTTCGCTATAGATTTGCTACCAGATACTCATCCGATATCTATCTCCCCTTATAGAATGGCACCTGCAGAGCTTAGAGAATTGAAAGAGCAGCTGAAAGATCTATTAGACAAAGGTTTCATCAGACCCAATATGTCACTGTGGGGTGCGCCAATTTTTGTTTGTAAGAATGAAAGATGGTTCCCTACGAATGTGCATAGATTACTGGTAATTGAATAAAGTTATTGTTAAGAATAAATATTCTCTTCTGAGAATAGATGATTTGTTTGACCAGTTGCAAGGGGAAAAATACTTTTATAAAATTGATTTGAGATCTGGGTATTACTAGGTTCGAGTTCGGGAAAAAGATATCCCAAAGATAGCTTTCAAAACTAGGTATGGCCACTTCGAGTTTCTCTTTATGTCCTTCTGGTTGACTAATGCGCCAGCAACGTTCATGGACCTCATGAATAGTATTTTTAGGCCATATTTGGATCTGTTTGTAATAGTGTTCATTGACGATATTTTGGTCTACTCCCGCTCAGAAACAAAACATAAAGGTCATTTTCGAATAGTACTCCAGATCCTTAGAGACCGCCAGTTGTATGCAAAGTGTTCTAAATATGAGTTCTAGTTAAATTTTGTAGCTTTCTTGGGCCACATTGTATCAAAAGCTAGTATTCAGGTCGACTCGCAAAAAATTGAGGCAGTGAAAACATGGCCTAGGGCTACAACTCCAACAGAGGTTCGCAGTTTCTTGGGGTTAGCCGGATATTACAGAAGGTTTTTGGGAGGGTTTTCTACTCTGTCAGCACCGTTGACTAAATTGACTCAAAAAGAAGCTAAATTTCAGTGGACCGAAGCTTGTGAGCAGAGTTTCAAGGAATTGGAAAACAGATTGACCTCAGCACCAGTATTAGCTTTGCTAGAAGGTTCAGAGGGTTATAAAGTGTATTGTTATACGTCAAGTGTGGGGTGTGGATGTGTTTTGGTGCAACATGGTAAGATAATCGCTTATGCTTCGAGGCAGTTGAGAAGACATGAAAAGAACTATCCCACTCATGATATAGAGTTGGCTGCAATGGTTAACGCCTTAAAGATATGGAGGCATTACTTATATGGAGGTGCATGTGGATATTTTTACTGACCATAAAAGTCTTAAGTACATTTTCAAACAGAAAGAGCTGAACTTGCGACAACGCCGTTGGTTAGAATTGTTGAAAGATTATGATGTAAACATCTTATCGCCCAGGTAAAGCTAATATTGTGGCAGATGCTCTTAGCCGTCGATCTATGGGTTGTTTGGCATACCTAACGCTGGAACAGCAGGAAATGGCTTGAGAATTGCACCGACTAGATAGTTTAGCAATTCAGATAGTTGATACAGGGGATAGTGGAGCCATAATTCAGAATACAGCAGTGTCGTCCTTGGTAGTAGAGGTAAAGGAACAACAATATGAAGATTCCTATTTAGCACAGCTCAGAGATAGAGTCCAGCAGGGTGAAATATCAGTTTTTGAAGTAGCCAGGGATGGAGTCTTGAGGTACAGAGATCGCCTCTGCGTCCCGGATATAGATGGACTCCTCCATTAGATTATGGAAGATGTACATTATTCTTGCTATTCCCTTCACCCAAGTTCAACAAAGATGTACCATGACATAAAAGAGATATATTGGTGTCCTGGAATGAAGAAGAGTGTCGCTAAATTTGTAGCGGAGTTTCCTAATTGTCAACAGGTAAAAACAGAACATCAGAAACCCGGCAGCCTAACTCAGGAGATAGCTATACCTATGTGGAAGTGGGAGTTAGTTAATATGGACTTCGTGACAAGACTACCCCGTACCAGGAATATATTTGATTCCATCTGGGTGATTGTTGACAGATTAACAAAATCAGCTCTTTTTCTGCCAGTCAGGACCACTTTTTCTGCCGAGGACTATGCCGAGTTATACATTAGAGAGGTAGTCAGATTACATAGTGTCCTAGTGTCTATTATTTTTGATAGAGGAGCACAATTTAAATCTAGATTCTGGCACTCATTTCAGAAAGGTTTCGAAACACAAGTGAATTTGAGCACTACATTTTATCCTCAAACAAATGGGCAGGCAGAACGTACGATTCAGACACTCGAGGATATGCTATGGGAATGCATGCTATACTTTGGGGGTAGCTGGGATGAACATTTACCCCTTATTGAATTTTCTTATAATAATAGTTATCACTCGACAATTCAAATGACACCATACGAGGCTTTATATGGGCGAAAGTGTAGATCCCCAATTGGTTGGTTCGATGTAGGAGAATCAGAGTTAATTGGACCAGATATGATCCACCAAGCAGAGGAGAAAGTAAAGCTTATCAGAGAACGTTTGTTGACAACCCAGAGTCATCAAAAATCTTATGCCGATGTGCAACGTAAAAGCCTGGAATTCAATGTAGATGACTGGGTGTTTCTAAAAGTCTCTCCAATGAAGGGCGTAATGAGGTTTTGTAGGAAAGGAAAGTGTAGCCCGCCGTTTATTGGTCCGTATCGATTCCTCCGGAAAATAGGCCAGGTGGCATACGAGTTAGATTTGCCTTTGGAGTTGGAATCCGTTCACCCGGTCTTCCATGTATCAATGTTACGGAAGTTTATAGAGATCTATCCTGTGTTATTCTAGTTGAGGATGTCCAGGATACTGACGAATTAGACCACAAAGAGGTCTCTATAGCCATATTAGATCGACAAGTTCGCAGGTTGAGAGTCAAAGATGTTGCCTCTGTTAAGGTGTTGTGGAAAAATGAAAATAAAGAAGAAATGACTGGGGAAGCTGAGGACGACATGAGATCTAGATATCCTCAGATATTCTAGGATTAGTTCCGGTTATGCAATTAAGGTAGAGTCGCTAATTCATCTATTATTTATGATTTATATTATTGATACTATTAAGTTGACTGTCATTCAGTTGTGCAAGAGAGTATTGTGGTGTCATGTGGTATACCTACATTGGGCTTTTCTGCGTTTCAGGATTTTCCAATTAGTTCATATAATAGAGGGGACTCTGTCGAAACTTTTCCACAAAATAGTTGAAAGAGTATAGCCCTTATGAGTTGAAATAGACATTCGAGGACGAATGCTCCTAGGGGTGGGGAGGATGTTACACCCCATAAAAGTTAGTAACTTACAAACGTACTCGTGGAGTTGTGCTAAATAAAGAAGGTACGACACGTATAGGAAACCCTGAAGGTCGGGTCGAACAAGGCCAGGCTGCAAGGGCCAGCGCAACGCGCCAGCACCCTGGCGCTCCGGTAGCACGGCACGCCAGCCCTGCCAGTGCCTTGAGAAGCGCGGTGCGCCAGGGAGACTCCGCAATGGGAGGTGCAACATGGCCCTATGTTGCGGCATTGTGTGGCGCGAGGAGCCCCCTTGCCACTGCCCCTAACTGTATATAAGGGTCCTGAAGTTAATTTGTGATCATTTTCCAACATAGTCACAACTAGAGAGATTGTGAGACTAGAGAATTCAATGTTTTTCGTCTGATTACGCTACCAAACGCCATCCAAACTCCAATTAACTATAGGTATTGAATTATAAGCCTGCGGGAAACATTACTACGGAGTTAGTTTCACGAAAAATGCCTAGGGAATTGTAACTCCGCCGGGCAGAAGTCATTACAATTTCTTCAAACAGATTTCTATACGATCACAGGCTTCTAGTAAGAATTTCTCCCTTCTGAACTCAGGAAATTATACGTTTTTGGCCGTATTTCGTCAAGTTAAGGTGTAGTTGATATTATTATGAAAAGTTACCATTTTCTTCAAATTGAGTATTGAAACTAGTCTCTTTCTCCCCGTAATACGATTACAGTTGCGAAGGGTGGTTGAATTCTGGTTGAAACTCATAGGCCAAATAGGAAATCGACACTGAAGGTATGTAAGGCTATGAATTTATGTTTGTCGTAAAGTTAATACAACTCGTATGTCTATACTACTTCTGAGTAAACCTATTGGGGTAAACTGTTGTAAACTGAATTGAGCCAATAACGATGAAAATATAATTCTTGTTTTTGTTAGCATAGCTAGAATGATCTTCCCCCAAAGTTGAGTAGTTAGCTGTTATTCCATTTACTGATGCTGTAAGGGCCGTGTTGAGTTCCATTTACTGAGGCTGTAAGGGCCGTATTGAGTACCATTTACTAAGGATGTAAGGGTCGTATTGAGTACCATTTACTAAGGCTGTAAGGGCCGTATTGAGTACCATTTACTGAGGGTGTAAGGGTCGTATTGAGTACCATTTACTAAGGCTGTAAGGGCCATATTGAGTTCCATTTACTGAGGTTGTATGGGTTGTATTGAGTACCACTTACTTAGGTTGTAAGGGTCGTATCGAGTTCCATTTACTAAGGCTGTAAGGGTCATACTGAGTATAATTTCCAGAGGTTGTAAGGGCCGTATTGAGTTCCATTTACTGAGGCTATAAGGGCCATATTGAGTTCCATTTACTGTGGTTGTAAGGGCCGTACAGAGTTTCATTTTCTATGGCTGTGAGGGCCATAATGAGTTCCATCAGATTGAGGCCACGAGAGCCACCCTGAGTTACAGTTTATGAAAAAGTCCTTACAGGTAAGGTAAGTGGAGGGGATCTTGTTTGTACTTGCCAAGGCTTATGGGGGCCCAGATAGTTTTTTCTATGCTGTTTGTACCTTCCAGGCTTATGGGGGCCCGGTTAGGTTCTTATTGTCATATATAGACTTGTTGTTTAGATAATTAAGATGGTACAAGTATTACAGGTTAAATTCTTACTCTCTCTTTTAAATTATTAAAAATTTACCACCTTTCAATCAGTTATTATCTTTCTGCCATTCATATTCGGTACATATTGTACTGATGCCCACCCGGGTGTTGCATTACTTGCCTGCAGGCACAAATAGACGCAGTTCCGGACGTTCCTAGCCTTCAGCTGAGGTCAGCTGTTTATTCAGCTCCTTCTCTCCAGAGTTAAATGTTAGATGAGGTTTACTTCTGATGTACAGTTTTGGGTAGGTCGGGGCCCTGTCCCGACCATTACATCACGCCGAGAGGCTTGCAGACTATTGTATATTCCCTGTGGTTAGGTTCCTGCGATGGCCGTGTGGGGCCAAGTTTAGCTGTTAGATAATGACCATTGCATGGTTTAGCGCCTGATTTACGTTTCTGTTATAACTAGATAGCATGGTGGTCTTATCGGCTTGTATAGGATCCTCTTATTATGTTGTTCTGGTTAGCTGTCTTCTTCTACAGGTGGCCTTGTCGGCTAGGGGCTAGGTTTACAACCGAGATATAGCTCGTTGGTTTTTTGAATTGAGTGTCAATGTGCACCAGTCAAGTTAGACTAGTTTAGGCCCAGTCTGGGATTAGGTACCGGTCATGCCTCCCAAGGCTTGGCGGGACAGAAATAAAGTGACCTACGGGCATGTTATACCCGGGTACCCAAAGATCATCCCGGGAGAAAAAAATGGTGAAAATCTAAAATTTCACACTAGGTCATAGGACGAATCGTGAGAGGCTCGTGAGGAGTGACCACGAGTCATGAGGTGACTCATGGTCATTAAGGTTGGTAGGGCTTATTGAGAAGACCACAGGCATGACCACAAGTCGTGGTTGGGACTAACGACTCATGAGGTCTCCCGTGGCCTAGGCTGGTTGTGGCAAGGAGGCATTGGGCAGTAGAAGCCACGGATGGTTACCACGAGTCGTGGTGTCTTTCGTGAGGTCCCTAGTAATTTTGAGCAGTGAACCAGAGGACTTAAGCCACAGTCATGGCCTGTGAGCACGATTCATCAAGTTCCTCATGGGGACTGGCAGTCAGCCAAATTATGCGATTTTAGTAAGGGCTTTTCCATAATTCCTAATTCCTAGGGGCCTATACTACGTCGTTTAAGGCTCATTTCAGTGGGTTTAAAGAGGGGGAAAACCTGTTCTAAGTTAATTCATTCCATGCATGCAAACTTGAGAGTTTGAAGAGAGAATTTAGAGTAGGTTTTGAAGGTTTCCATTGGAATCTCACCTTGGGCAATTAGAGAAGTGGTAAAATCATTCCTTCCAGGTATATAGAGTTATCAATGAGTGTTTACTTCCTCACTCATTCCCAAATCTCTAGTTATGTATGAGAAAGTCATATGATCAAGTTATGGGGTTTTACCCAATTGCATGATTCTTCAATTCCTACACATGGGAAAGTTATATCATATGCCTCAAGGCAGTTGAAACTCCATGAGAAGAATTATTTGACCCTTCATCTTGAGTTGGCCACGATGGTGTTTGCATTGAAGATATGGCAACATTACTTGTATGGGGTCCACGTGGATGTATTCACGGACCACAAGGACTTGCAATATGTGTTCACACAAAAATATCTCAATCTTTGGCAAAGGAGGTGGTTGGAGCTACTAAAGGACTATGACATGAGTGTCCTTTACCACCTGGGTAAGGCTAATGTGGTAGCAGACGCAATCAGTAGGCTCTCTGTGGAGAGTGTATCCCACGTGGATGACGGAAAGAAGGAGTTGGTGAAAGATTTCCATCGACTTGCAAGGTTGGGAGTTAGATTGGTCGACTTGACCGAAGGCGGTAGTAGACGTGAGGCTAGGAAAGATGAGGATACAATGTTGTTCAAGATGAAGGATGACGTTTGAAGTTAGAAGGTGGATTTCTTCACCCAATGGGGAGATGGGGTGTTGTGGTACCAGGATCGTCTATGTGTTCCAGATGTCGATAATTTACGGTGCCAGATATTGCAAGAGGTACATGGATACAGGTATTCTATTCATTCGGGTGCCACCAAGATGTATCACGACTTGTGGGAAATATATTGGTGGAATGGAATGAAGAAGGATATTGTGGTATTCATAGCCAAGTGCCCGACCTGTCAGCAAGTGAAAGTCGAGCATCAAAGGCCGGGAGGCGTACTTCAGGATATTAGCATTCCCGATTGAAAGTTGGAAGATATTAATGTGGACTTCATTACAGGCCTACCTCGTACTCGCCGACATCATGATTCCATATGGGTGGTGGTAGACAGGTTAACCAAGGCTGCATACTTTTTACCGGTCAAAACTACAGATTCAACAGATGATTATGCAAAACTGTTTATCGGGAGTTGGTGCGATTTCATGGAGTACCCTTGTCTATTATCTCAGACCGAGGTACTCAGTTTACCTCTCAATTTTGGTGGTCTTTCCAAAAAGTTCTTGGGACGCTAGTTAAACTCAGCACAACATTTCATATACAAATGGATTGTCAGGAGGAGCTGACAATTCAAACTCTTGAGGACATGTTGAGTGCCTGTGTGATAGACTTTAAAGGTAGTTGGGATGATCACTTTCCCTTGATCGAGTTTTCTTCCAATAACAACTGTCACTCCAGCATCCAGATGGCACCATTCGAGGATCTTTAGGGCAAAGGTGTAGATCGCCCATCGGATTGTTTGAGGTTGGTGAGGTAGCTATGATAGGACATGATTTGGTTCATGAGGCTATGGTGAAAGTTCAGTTGATAAGGGAATGGCTGAAAACCACTCAAAGTCATCAAAAGTCATATGCTGATGCGAGAAGAATAGAGTTGGAGTTCGAGGTGGACGATTAGGTATTTCTTAAGGTGTCTCCCATGAAGAGAGTCATGTGGTTCGGAAGGAAAGGAAAACTCAATCCCCGCTATGTTGGTCCCTACCAGATTGTGAGAAGAGTTGGTAAAGTAGCGTATGAGTTGGACTTGCCATCACAGTTATCTTCAGTTCATCCTATCTTTCATATATCTGTTATACCCCAAGAACTCAAAGATTGGACCCGGGAGTTGAAACGGGTAAAAATAGGAATTCGGTGCTTCAGTTGCAGGATTAGTTCCTAAAAGAGAAGGAGTCCCCACGGGCTTAGGAATGACTCATGGTAAGAAACCACGAGTCGTTAGGTCATCCGTGGGTAGAGAAAAAGGAAAAGAACAGCCTAAGTCCCCCTGTGCACTTGACGGGAGGCCACCACGACTCACAAGGAATGGCAACGAGTCATGGTATGAGCCATTGGGTGAGATTTAAGAAAGTTGATGTTGGGGAGGCAATGTACATGACAAGAGGTGGCCATGAGTCGTGGCTAGTGACAACGGGTTGTTAAGTCCCTCGTTATGAGCCCTAAGTGATCTGTTATCCAGTGTACCTAATGGACGACTTGACGAGTTGTTGCCCGTCTTGATGAGTCGTCAGGTCACCCGTTAGTAAGGGCCTTCTCGTAATCTCCTAAGTTCCTAAGACCTATATTATGTTGTTTAAGGCTCGTTTTAGTGGGTTTTAAGCAGGGGAAAACCTATTCTAAGTCATTCTTCCCATGCATGAAAGTTTGAATTGAAGAGGAGATTCAAGGCCAAATCTCATGGTTCCCATTGGAATCTTATCTTGGGCAATTAGAGGGTGTTAAAATTCACCATTCCTAGGTATGTAAGGCTATGAGTGGGTGTCTCCTTCCACACCCATGCCCAATATCTATCAAATCATGATAAATTGTCTATGATCAAGTATGAGGTTTTCACTCAATTGCATGATTCTTCAATCTCTATACATGGGTATGATTAGATTATGTTTATATTGATGAATTGTGAAACTTGGGAAGATTTCAAATTGTTTTTTATCCAAATTGTGCTTTCTAAATTATGAAATTGAATTCCTATGGATGAGAAGTTCATGAAAGAAGAGAATAATGTCGAATGTATGATGATGATGAGATTTAATGATGAAAAGTGTGTTTCTAAAGCTACCCATGATTATGATGTTTTTTTAAAAGTTAATTCAGTAGATCTAAGTTGATAATTCTTTGGGCAATGCACACATGTCGATTTAAAATGATGATTTTTTTTTGAAATAAGATTATCACATGGTTTGGAGCGAAGTCCCCCAAATTTTCATAATTTATAGCTTGTGGTATGTTGAGATAAATATTCCTCCATATAGCTTACCACATGATTTTGAGTAGATTCTCCCGTTTATACTTGAGTTTGTGGTATGTTTCGAAATAATGCTTCTCATATGCATGAATTTATAATTGAGATGTATCTCATTATTGAGGTTTTTAAAAGGATAATATTGAGCTTCATTTTCATATAATGTAGAGTCTATGCATGATTTCATTGATGATCTTTGTCAATAGACAATGTTGAGCTTCGTTTTGTATGATGTTGAGTTATGCATGATTTCATATTGAGCTCTATCATTAGACGATGTTGAGCTTCGTCCATAGACGATGTTGAGCTTAGTTATATACGATGTAGAGCATTGCATGTTTTTGGGAGAAGAGTCCAGCCCCGAGCGGGGTAAGGGTCGAACACCCTATGCCCCAGAACTACGTGCCAATGTAGGTTGATACTATTATGTTATTGGGACCTCCCTTTTCAGCTATCCCTGGCCCAATTAGCCCCTTTAAGCTTGATATTGATATCATCGTAGAGTCCTTAGCCCTGGCAAGGTTTTGGATGTCTCTGCCCACGTGAGTATGATAGTTGGGACCATGTAAGCTCTATCGTGGTATGTTGGTTAAGTGACGAGTCTCCCACTATCTATATCATTCAAAATTGCATATTCATTACTCATGATGATTACTTTACGCATGCATGTTCTAAAGGCTAGGTTTGACTCATTGTTAATCTTTTAAATACCAATGTTATGTTCCACCATTTAGTCATTCGAGTCAGTCATGATGCTATCAAGCTATGCATGGTCATGTTATGATAATACTATGATTTCAGGAAGAATGCATGTAGCCTCTCCTCTCATATTTGAAAGCTTATGATATGTATGAAATGTTTTAAATGAATTACTTTACTTAAGTGGTTTTACTTACGTTGCATATTCGGTATATTCCACGTACTAACTGCATACTTTCTATATTGTATCGTCTCATGATACAGGACCCGGCTGGCAGCTTCAGCCCCGATCTTAATCAGCTTTCCAGAGTCCTTATCAAGTCAGGATTTGTGAGTCCTCATATTTCGAGGACTAGACGCTCAGTTTTCATTTCATATTTCAGATTCGGTATTGTTGAGTTAGTTGGGGTCTTTTCCCATCAACTCATCTAGATTAGAGTCTTTCAGACTTATGTATGTGTAGCTTTGGATATTATTTTAATGTACTGTTGTATTAGACTTTCGCTGGGTTATATATTTATAGTTTCTTCATATTTATTGAATGAGTTAGTTGAATGCTTGTGCCATGGTTCGAGTTGGGGTCTCTCGGGGTCCCTTGTCCCGTGTCTACAATTCAAGCCTTTGTTTGGGTCGTGAAAAACCTGGTATCAGAGCCATAGGTTTGAAGTGTCCTAGGGAGTCAGAAAGTCGCGTTAAGTAGATTCTTTTTCATGGGTGTGAAGCGTACCGCACTTATGACGAAGGGGATACTAAATGTTTAGGAAATGTTCCCTTCTTTCATGATCTATGACGTGCGATGAAAAGCCTTTCGATCCTTCTAATTTATGCTATTCGCATTTGCAGAATCATGGCACCTCAAAGGATGAATGGAAGGACAAATGGGGGTGGTGAAGGCCACGAGAATGGAAACGGTTATGGGCATCAGCCAGCCCCACCAGTTTAGGAGCCCCAGGCACCGGAGCCAGCCGCTCATGTTGAGTTTCGGGCTGCTATTCAGATGCTGGTGCAGGCCTTGACCGCTCAGATCAATCAACAGGCTATTGCGCATGTTCCTAAAAATGGTAATGCAGCGGTGGCCAGAGTCCGAGACTTCTTGAGAATGAACCCGCCGTAGTTTTTGGGGTCCAAGATAGTTGAGGACCCACATGATTTCAGGAGCTTGTTTTGGGTGTGGGAAGCCTGGACATATGCTCAGAGATTGTCCTGCTACGAGACAGGATCAGGTTGGGGGTCGAGGCCCAGCTTCTATTTTAGCAGCCCCTCCCCCACGCCTAGCACATCAGGGGGCATCTACTAGCACAGTTGGCGAGTAGCGCCAGAATAGGTTCTATGTCTTGGCCACTCGTCAAGAGCAGGACACCTCACCAGATGTAGTCACCACTATGTTGAGAGTTTTTCATGTTGATGTATATGCATTGCTAGATCCGGGGGCTACCCTATCTTTTCTAACACCATATGTATCCAGTAGCTTCGTAGTCAGTCTCGATGTCTTGTCAGAGCCCTTCTCAGTTTCTACTCCAGTAGGTGACTAAGTTATTGCTAGATGGGTGCATAGAGGTTTCCTTGTCGCAGTCCTTCATAAGGTCACCTCAACAGACTTGATAAAGATAGCAATGACCGATTTCGATGTCATTCTCGGCATGGATTGGCTATTGGCATTCTATGCTTCAGTTAATTGTAGAACCTGGTCAGTAGAGCTCAGATTTCTTTATGAGCTAGTGTTATAATGGAAGGGTAGTGCAGCTGTTCCTATAGGTCGATTCATCTCCTACCTTAAGGCCAGAAATATGATTTCTAGGGGTTGCATGTATTATCTAGTTAGGGTTAAGGACATGGAGTCCGAGACCCCGACCATTAAGTCCGTTCCAGTAGTAAGTGAGTATCTAGAGGTCTTTCCTGATGAGTTGCTAGGTGTCTGATCTTGGGCAGAATTATATGCCCAAGTGATACTCAAATGCTTTATTTTGTCTTGTTTATCTATCGTTATTTGTGCATTCTCATGTGATCCTGTAGTTAAAATGTGAATTTATACTAACCAACATGATTAGTGTTGTTTTGCAGGAAAAATGTAATTTTAGGAAGCTAAGGTACATGTTGGTAAAAATCGGGAATGGACTTGGAAGCGGCGAGTGGAAAAGGTCAGGCAGCAAATATAAAGGGCTCAGCGATGGAGCCGTGTCTCGCTGCCATCGCGCGGAGCATTCTGCCTCCGGTGATTTGTTTTGGCCAGTTCCAGTGAAGGTCCACGTTGCCTCCGTGACACGGAGGTAATGCCACGCCGATACAAGCCGTAGCCGTTGATATATTCACTGGAACATCAAATTCCAATAAAGTTCGCGACTGAGCGTAGCGTTGGCCAAGCTCCACGTTGCATGCCGTGGCATGCTGAGGAGTAACTGCTGAGGGACCTGATTTTAGAGAGGGTCGTGTTGGCTCCGTGTCACGGAGGCAGTGCTCACGTGCACTCCGTGACCACGTTAGCTATTATCAGGGAAAAATTCCCACTAGTATAAATAGCACACTTAGGTTCATTTTTAATTATTCTTACTTAGTTGAGCAAGGACGTGGGTTACAGGCAGTTGAGGGGACGAAAATCCTAGGGTTCTTCTCTATCTCTTTCTCCCTTATTTCAATTGTTTGTATGATTTATACTCATTTGATGATATTTAATCCACAAATGAGTGGCTAAATTCACTTCTTGTTGAGGTTAAGAACATTTATAGTGGAATGTAATTGTTGATCATTTTGGTTTTTCATTCTTTTCTTCAATGGTTGTTCTATCAATTCTTGTTCTTCTTTGCATTAATGTTTGGCCAATGTTGTGTATATCTAAAAAATCGGATTTTATCTTGAAAAGGAAAGAAATTGGAAAGTTGTGAATTGGTGGGATATGATCTCTTCTTAGTTTGGGAAATTTGAGAATTGGTTTACATTTTAGAATAGAAATATATCTGAAAAGTATTATTAGTCAATTAAGGAATCGGTTTTGTATTAGCTAGAACATGAATTTCTTTTATCACAGAAGTGTAGGTTGAGATTCATGATTCTTAAGTTGGGTCGAATACGAGACAATCCATAGGCAATAATTCTTGACTAGCAACCGAAGGAAGATTAACAGCTTTGTATCGATAAATTACTTCCCTGCATATTTTGTTTTAGCCTCGGCTTGCTCATTACTATAGTTCAGTCGCACTTTATAATTTTGTCTTAGATTAATTTAAATTGGAAACAAGCTCTCAAAATCTTCTTCAAATTGTTGTCTGCATTTTTAAAGTTAGAGTTCACATTAGCACTTAGAGTCGATTATTACCTTGGTTCGATCCTGTGTAGTATCGATACTTGAAAACTACTTTACCCATTTTACTACTTGTTTGACCACGTGCACTTGCATGTAGTTGCGAAACTCTCCGAACAAGTTTTTGGCGCTGTTGCCGGGGACTGGCAATTGGTAAAATTGTTTTCTTAAGTGTTAGTTTACAAATTCTAATACGTGCTGACAACTTGGTCATAGTGTTTATTTTTAATTCTTTTTGATTTTTTTTCGGATACCCTTCTTGAAATGACATCGTGGAATACAAATGGTTTAAATGGTGAGATACTCATATTTTGGCAGATGTCTAATTGCAAGGACACCACTTGTGGGGCTCTTGTAAGGCGTGCAATAGATGGCCAGTGGTCCAAGATGGCCATTGGGATGGCTGTCGAATGCATACTCCCTCCCCGAGCCCTACTATGATCCTTCTGTTGTTTTGCTGAATGTAGACATGATGAAAATGAGGACTTGGGACGCCAAGCTCCAGATAGAAGACATGCTGAAACAACTCATGAGCAATCAGGCGTAATGAAGGAGGCGATGGCAGTGTTGAGAATTCAACAAGAAGAGAATGTAGAGGCTCTAGAAAGGATGAGCGTCAAATTCATGGAGATGATTGCTGAGGATGAGGCTTGTCATAAATTGTAGGTAACAGTTTTAGGCGATATTCAAGAGGAACTACAAGAGGAAGAAAGGGGTGAATTTTGGATGACCCAACTAATTAGAATCTCTTGGGTGTCCCGTGATTGGCTCACACTTATGGAAAATACATTCGGGAAGAAGAGATAGAGTATACCCATTTGACATTAATGGAGAGACAGATGGTGATGCGGAAAAGGTGTATACAAGTAAGGAGGTCAATCACAATGCAGTTTCAGAGTCGAGGTGTATTGGACCCCACTCGAAGCATTTTCGACATTGAGTTTGGTTGACGACGCGAAATAGAGTCTTCAGCTTATGGAGAAATGTCTAGAGGAGGACCAAGCCCCGTATATTTGAAAATTTGCTGACTCGGAGAGACAAAGTAAACTACTTACTTGATGGCCAATAAGCTCAACAGGAAACATCTACTGCTTGGTCTAACAATTTTCACCACCACCCTAGAGCATAAAGAGGAAATTAGAGAAAGAAATTAGGGGGTGAGATTCATATCCTCAAGGTGGAGGAAAAGTCGTGAACGTGATACGTTGTGGCACGACGTAAAATTAGGCGCTTCTTGGGAGGCAGCCCAAGGGTGCCAAAGGTACCATTTTAATTTCTTGCATTTAAGTTGATTTTGTTATTTTCATCTTGTGTTGTTTTGGTGAATTAACACAGATGAAATCCCAGAACCGTGGAGGAAGCTAACAAGCATGAAGAAAAGGTAGGTCAGGTTACCCACTTGTAAGGATGAAGAAGCGCCATAACCGCTGAGCTAAGGCCTGAAGTGTTATTCCCTCACCTCTTTAAATAGTAAGGTGTTGCTTAGGAAAAATTTTTAAAATTCTTGTACTTATGAATTTTGGTGAATATGTGCTTGAGAAATATTTGAAAAAAAAAAGAAATAAATAAATAAATAAATAAAAATGAAAAAAGAGTTGTGTGCATTGAAACCTGAAGTCTAGCAATTTCTTGTAGTGAGATGATTTTCCAAGTGGAACGGAGGGCAAAAAGGCAAAAGAGCGCAAAGGAAAAAAAAATCGAGGTGAGAAAATAAAAAGTGGCAGGGCGGTGAGCCTACGCGATGGCTCCGTGTCACAGAGGAGGAGCCTTCGCGTTACCCTCAGTGACACGTTGAAGGTATTCTGGAATTTTACAAATTCCAAAACACCCTCTGCCCGATGGCTCCGTGTCACGGAGGGGTGCTCACGTACCCTCCGTGACACGTCCAGTGTCAGTCGCGTTGGGTCACCTCAGGTCACCGGGTAACCTGTGAAAAACCTCCTTTTAACCCCAAATCCCCTCATTTTCCCCATTTCCCACTCCCTTCCGTGAAAAACCCCCAAATTCCCTCCTCCCCAACGTGACGGTTCTAGGCGAAGTTTCCTTCAACTTTTCTTCCAATTTCGCCGGCTTAAGGTATGTTCTTGAACATAACCTCCAATATTTCTTAAATTTTCAATTTTTGAGCATGAGAGGTGAGTAACCTTGAGTGTAAATTGAGCTTGAATTCATTTAAGTTATGATTGATTGATGTTCATAGTATCGTTGTGAGTATATGAACTCGATAAATGTATGTTTGATTGAATTTTCTGCGGAATTGGTAGCTAGGGTTGGGATTTGAATAGGAAGAAATGAAATTTAGTTTGAAATGTGAAAAATTTTGGGTTGTGCATATTGGGTGATGTGTAATTTATGTTGTAATTAATGTTAGTCATACTAAGTAAATGAGGGATTTTTCGGGAAAATGAAATTGGTAAATTGCATAGGTTGTTGTTGTTGAAAAAAATTGGGCTAAATGCTGGCGGTGTAATGAAATCGATGGCGATATTGCTATTCGTTGTACGAAGTCTGAGTAGTACATAGTATTTATTCCATCGACTTATCTGAATGCACTAAGCATGTTGATTGTGAAAATGGGAAAGAATGATTGTCTTGCGAATTGTTTTAATTGTGTCTAAAGACTAAGTGTGAGGTGGCTTAACTCAACCCAACCTTGAGTAGAAGCTATTTTTGAGTGGACTAACATTGGGATTGTCTGTCGATGGTACAGGAACAATGTGAGGCAGGCACGACAAAGGAAAGGGCGCATCTACATCGGGCGCGGTAGAAAAAGAATCGGGTTGGGAGCGGCGGTTCCAGCACCACCAGTTCGCGAGGCAAGGCGTTATCAATACGAGAACCCCGATGGGTAGGCGAAGGAAAGAAATGATATACAAAACACAAAAGAAACCAAATACTTCCCTGAGAGCACATTTGCAAGGAGCCATTGGCAAAGGAATTCCCAGAATCGTACACCGGATTGACACTGCCGGGCTGAACTTCATCTTCGAAGAGCACAGGAGTGCAATCTCCACTCGGTCGGGGAGTTCTATGCCAACTGGAACCCGACCTCCGGATCCCACACCCCGTCAAGATAAGGGGCAGGTTGTCACCTTGGAGCCCCATCACCTGAATGCCATATTGGGGGCGTAGGACACAGACGCCCATGTACTTCGAAAGAGTGAACATAACTACGACCTTATGCGGATATCGGACGCACTCTGTATCAGGCTTGTTCGGTATTTGTGATCTGGAAAGCGAGCACAAGGAGAGGGCTACCATGTTCTTGCCTTACTCTCAAATGAGCAGGGGAAGCCAGGATTTGGCTTAAAATTGTGTGTTCACCTTTGATCTCGGGGGTGCACATGACCAGATGTCACCCAGGATTGAGTGTGCTTGGTATACGCCTGATGAAAGGACTTGAGATAAATGTTGGGGCGGTGATCATCTCCACCATGAAGAGAGCCCGACTCAATCAAGAACACAGGTGCGGGTTTGGTGGTTTGCTCACCACGATACGAGGCCATGATATCGAGGAATAGGCCACTGCAGACTACATCCATAGAGCGGATACAGTGCCTTGGACGTCACCAAAACTAAGGCACGGACACCACTCACGGGCCAGTTCTCACACTAGCCGAGCGAACTGCTCAGGATGATCAATATATGGCCCGCATGTTTGGGATGCAGATGCTGCAGTTGCGCATAGTCGGGAGGCCAGCGAGAAGATGGTATGGCAGCTCGACTTGGATTACCCCTTGGCGAAAATGCTCGAGCTCTATGCCGGTGGGGCCCAGCTTTTGTGGAGCCTGTAGATGACGATGTCCCCACCAGTGAGGAGACACGCCGTGAGGACTCCAGATATTAGGAGTCTGAGGAAGACGGCGGTGGCGATTCAAATATGAGGCAGCGCTTAGCGGCACCTATGAAGAAATTGAATACTTCGATTGATCAGGGAGTTTCAGCACCTACTTTTGTGATATATTGAATTATGTGAATGAGGACCTTTGTTCGGTTTAAGTGTGGGGTGGGAGTAGTTGGTGCCAGATTGTTTTAGTTATTATGTTTATATCTTGTGTTGTTGTACTGTGAAAAATGTGACCACTGTGATTTTGTGCGTATGTTCTATATTGTAATTTGGTGTTGTAATGGATCTTAAGGCTGTTGTGTCTTTGTGTCGAGTTGTTGTTGGTTGGTTGTGTAAATATTTTTGTTTCTATCAGAAATTGTCGATATTTTAAAATTTTTGGTTGATTATTTTATGATTGGGTTTCTCGACGTTTGTTTTGGTGCTTTTACCGAGAATGATCCCATTGAACCAAAGTCATAAATAGTGGCCGTTCCCTATGATGGATGGATGACGGCCGTCTTAAAGGGAAATGTAGTTGATAGAGTAGTTTTTCTTTCATTTATTTTCTTTCTTTAGTTTGTTTTCCAGACATGTCGCTACTCCATGGTTCGGAATTCTGGTTGCGTGTTGTACATGATATTAAAGATGCAAAGGTGATTCATATGAAAGCATGCAAGTGTGTAAACATGTTGAGATACCTAGGCCATAGAGTTCGATTGATTGTGATTGAGGCTTAATATTAGAATTCTTGTAATTAGCTGATTAAAGTATGGATATGTCTTAGGTTGAGCATATGCAATGAGTTTGTGGTGAGGTTTTGATTATTCCATGCTATTATGAAGTTTCTAGATCTTTCCTGGTGTGTGTACGAAACGAAATGAAGGATGTATTGTAGGAAAGGATGTAGGCATTTCTTTGAAGTTAACCCAGAAAGTTTTTCCATTATCATACCTATGTTGAATGTACATCTAGTTAGCCAGTGAGCCTTTAGCATATTTTTCTTTCGTTGAAAAGGTACGAATCGAGCTTAATCCCTTCTTTTCATTAGCCATGAATTTGATCCAAAACTCTTAAGCGCTCAAGAAAAATAATTTTCCCACAGTGTCAAGGAGTGAGAAGTGTGAAAAAGGAAAAGCGCAAGTGGTGAAAGTAAAGAAAAGGTCAAAGGTGCACTTGCTGAAATAAAATAAAATAAAGATGTATAACTAATCTTTTTGTTATTAATTGAAATGTGCTTAAAGAAATGGGAACAAAAATAAAGAAAGACTTCAAGAATGGGAGGATGAAGGAAGAAACAATGCCCATAATGATGTTGGGATGTATTGAAAAGCGCTTAAGGAAGCTAGTTGCTATTATTGGCTAGCCCAGTATTTACTAGTTCCTTATACGTACAACCCGTTAAGTCCTACGTGATCTTACATCACGCATCCATATATTAGTGGAGTAATACACTAGACGCAAGCCTATGATTCATGACATGATGCATGTGAATTCTTTGGGAGAGAGAGCGAAATCATGTTCATATGCCCCTACATGTAATGCATTGAGATCATATGATTGTGAAGGGGGAGATTCTCTTGTGTTGTAAGGGCACATGCTTGGCGAGGATTGAATTCGTGTCGGATGTCTTGATCATGTGATTTGCATGAGTTTGCCAAAATCGAGAGTCGATTCTTGAGTGAGGAAGTCTTGATGTGGTAAATGTCATTTGTAGTGATGAGACTATGCATGTTTTCTTGATGATTTGCTATATTAAATAATCGGTATAGCCGTAGCTTATATTAATCGGCAAGAAGTAGTTATGTGTAGGTGTAAATTGCATGAGATGTGAAGTATTGTTCGAGGACGAACAAGGTTTTAGGAGTGTGGGGTAAGTGATCTTGGGCGAAATATATGCACGAGTGATACTCAAATGCTTCATTTCGTCTTGTTTATCTATCGTTATTTGTGTATTCTCATGTGATTTGTAGTTAAAATGTGAATTTATACTAACCAACATGATTAGTGTTGTTTCTCAGGAAAAATGTAATTTTAGGAACCTAAGGTATATGTTGGTAAAAATCAGGAATGGACTTGGAAGCGAGTAGTGGAAAAGGTCAAGGAAGAGCAGCAAATGAGGCTCCGCGATGGAGCGTGTCACGCTGCCATACGCGGAGGCGATACGCCTCGGGTGACTTGTTTTTGGCCCGATTCCAGTGCAAGGTCCGCGTTGCCTCTGTGAAATGGAGGCAATGCCACGCAATACAAGCTGTGGCACATTGGGTATATTCACCTGGAACATCAAATTCCGGTAGGAGTTCCACGGCGAGCCGAGCATATTGTGGCGCTCTGCGTTGCATGGCTGGCACGCTAAGGAGTAATTGCTGAGGGTCCTGATTCCAGAGAGGGTCTGCGTTAGCTCCGTGTCACAGAGCAGTGCTCGCGTGCATTCCGATACGTTGCTTGTTATCCGGAAAAATTCCCACTAGTATAAATAGCACACTTAGGTTCATTTTTAATTATTCTGACTTAGTTAGGCAGGACGTGGGTTACAGGCGGTTGCAGGGACAAAATCCTAGGGTTCTTGCTCTTCTCTCTTTCTCACTTTATTTCAATTGTTTGTATAGTTTATACTCATTTGATGATGTTTAATCCACAAATGGTGACTGGTCACTTCTTGCTAAGGTTAAGAACATTGGTATAATGTAATTGTTGATCATTTTGGTTTTCATTCTTTTATTCAATGGTTGTTCTATCAATTCTTGTTCTTACTGCATTAATGTTTGGGCCAATGTTAATGTATATCTAAAATCCAGTTTTATCTTAAAAACGAATGAAATTGGAAAGTTGTGAATTGGTGGGATATGATCTTTACTTAGTTTGGGAAAATTGAAAATTGATTTTACATTCAGAATAGAAATATATATGAATGTCGTATTAGACAATTAAGGAATCGGTTTTGTATGGCTTTAACATGAATTTCTTTTTCAGAAATTAGGTTGAAGATTCGCAGGATTCTTAAGTTGGGTCGAATGCGAAAGTTTCAATCCATAGGCAATAATTCTTGACTAGCAACCGAAGGAAAAGATTAACCGCTGTATCGATAAATTACTTCCCTGCATGTTTGTTTTAGCCTCAGCTTGCTCATTACTATAGTTGAGATACTTTATTGATATTTTTGTCTTAGATTAGTATAAATTAGGAAACAAGCTCTCAAAATCTTCTTCAAATTGTTTCTGCATTTTTAAAGTTATAATTCATTAACACTTAAGTCGATTATTACCTTGGTTCAGTCCTTGTGGGATAAACCTTGACACTTTACCCATTTTACTCTTGTTCAAACCGTGCACTTGCGTGTAGTTGCGAAAGCAGCTCGAGCAGTGTCCCTCCCAGAAAGCGGGAGATTGATTTTATTATAGGTCTTCTTCCGACACGCATCCTATCCATTCCGCCTTACAAAATGGCTCCAGAAGCAGGCTAAAGAGTTAAAGGATCAGTTGAAGGACCTGTTAGATAAGTGCTTTATTAAGCCGAATAAGTCTCCTCGAAGTGCACTAGTAATTTTTGTTTGAAAGAAGGATGTTTCCCTTCGCATGTGTATTCTACTCGACAGTTGAACAAGTCACCGTTAAGAACAGGGTGCCCCTTACCCAGGATTGATGATTTTTCGATCAACTTGAGGCCAAATGTTTTCAAAAGTCCCGATCTGGTCCCAGGGTATCACAAGCAGGGTTCGGGAGAGTGACATCCCGGGACTGCTTTCAGGACTCGTGGTCAGTACGAATTTGTTCTTATGTCTTTTGACTAACTAATGCCCCTGCAGCTTTTATGGATCCACAATGAACAGGGTGTTGAGCCATATTTGTACATGTTCGTGATTATGTTCATTGATGATATCATTATATACTCTCGGAGTGAGGAGGGCATGCTGTACTTGAGGTAGTGCTTCAGACCCTCAGAATTGTCAGTTGTATGCAAAGTTCAGTAAATGTGAGTTTTGTTTGACATCAGTTTGCATTCCTAGGCAATATGGTATCACGTGATGGCATAAAGGTAGATTCTCAAAAGATCGAGGCGGTAAAGGAATTGGCCCGGACCGGTGAACCCATCAGATATCAAGAGCTTTTTGGGCTTAGTGGGTTACTATCGGAGATTTGTGGAGGGCTTCTTATCTATTGCCGCACCTTTTACCATGTTGACTCAAAAGAAGGTGAAGTTTCAATGGTCGGAGGCTTAGAGAAAATCTTCCAAAGTTGAAGACTCCTCACTTGACACAGAGTGTTGACCCTACTGAGGAGTACTGATGGTTTTGGTGGTGTATTGTGATGCTTCCTGGGTAAGACTCGGGTGTGTGTTGATGCAACATGGGAAAGTGATAGCATATGCCTCAAGACAATTGAAGGTTCATGAAAAGAACTACCCGACCCATGATCTTGAGTTGGTTGTGGTGGTGTTTGCATTGACGATTTGGTTGCATTTCTTGTATTGGGTCCACACGAATTTATTTATGGATCACAAGAGCTTGAAATATGTGTTCACATAGAAGGATCTCAATCTTCGGCAAAGGAGATGGTTGGAGTTATTAAAGTACTACGATAATAGTGTCCTTTACCACCCGAAAAAGAGCTAAAACGATAGCGGATGCATAGTAGGCTCTCCATGGACAGTGTGTCCCGTGGATGAGGAAAGAAGGAGGTGGTGAGAGATGTCCATCGAATTGTGAGGTTGGGTGTTAGATTGGTCGACTCTACCGATGGCAGCTGTTGTGCAAAAAGATCGAGAATAGCCTTAGTAGTTGATGTGAAAGCTAGGCAAGATGAGGATCCGATGTTGGTGAAGCTGAGGAAGCCGTTCGGAGTCAAAGGGTGGAGGTTTTCTCCCAAGGGGATGATGTGGTGCTGCGGTACCAGGGTCATCTATGTTTTTCAAATGTTGATAATTTGAGGAATCAGATATTGCATGAGGCACATAGGTCAGTATTCCATCCATCAGGGTGCCACAAGATGTATCATGACTTGCAGGAAATATATTATTGAGACCAACATGAAGAAGGATATTTCAGAATTTGTAAGTGCCCGAACTGTCAGCAAGTGAAGGTCAGACATGAAAGGAAAGGGCGTACTTTGGGATATTAGCATTCCCACTTGGAAGTGGCAAGATATTAATATGGATATCATTACAGGCCTACCTAGTACTCGTCGACACTATGATTCTTTTTGGGTAGTGATAGACAGGTTAACCAAGGCCGCAAACTTTTGACCAATCAAAACCACCGATTCAGCGGATAATTATTTCAAATTGTACATTCGGGAGTTGATTTGACTTCATGGAGTGCCCTTGTCTATTATTTAAGACTGAGGTACTCAGTTTATCTCTCTCCATTTTGGCGGTCTTTCAAAAAAGAGCTTGGGACTCAGGTTAAGGTGAGCACAACTTTTCATCCGCAAATGGATGTGGTCGGGCGGAACGGACAATCAGGGACTCTCGAGGGCATGTTGAGAGCACATTAGCGGTGGGATTCAAAGGTATTTGGGATGATTAGTTTCCCTTGATCCAGTTTGCTTACAATAGCAACTATCCTCCAGTATCAAAAGCAACGATTCAAGTTCTTTACGGGCGTTTATGAGTCTTATCGGATGGTTCAGGAGTTTGTGAGGCAGCTATGATAGGACTGATTCGATTCATGAGGCCATGGTAAAGGTTCAGTTGATAAGGGAAAGGCTTAAAACTGCTCAGAGTCGTCAAAAGTCAAATGCGGATGTGAGAAGAAGAGATTTGGAGTTTTAAGGTTGATGATTTGAACATTTCTAAAGATATCTCCCATGAAGGGATTCATGCAGTTTGGAAAGATAGGAAAACTCAATCATATTGAGGTCATATCAGGTTATGAGAAGTGTTTGTAAGGTATCGTATGAGTTGGACATGCCATCAGAGTTATCTTCCGTACATCCCATGTTCCTGTGTCGCTCATGATAAAGTACTTAGGTGATCGACTTTAGTAGTCAGTGGAAAGAGTTGGTGTGGGGAGATAGCCTCGGTTATGAGGAAATTCCAGCTGCAATCTCGGATCACCAGGTTTAGAGGCTGAGGAACAAAAGTAGCTTCGGTGAAGGTATTATGAAGAAGCCAGTATGCTGAGGGAGCTATGTGGGAAGACGAAGCAGCCATGATGGCTAAATGCTCACATGTTCCCTACTAGCTCGGTTTAGGTTTGAGGTATCAGTTTTGCTAATTCTCTTATCAGTTTCCATGTTCAGTTCAATGCACAAGTTTGATTTATATTATGAATAGATGTATGTGATGTCTGAATTCAGTTCAGCTGTGTAGTTCTTTTCGGAGGTGTCATTCTGTAAGTTTTCGGTTTAAATAACCAATATTTGCATATGATGATAGCTTGTTTAAAGTTTTCTATGTGTTCATGTTTGTTCAGGACAAATGTTCCTAAAGGGGAAGATATTGTTATACCCCGAGAACTCAAAGATAGGACCAGAAGGAGATGAAACGGGGAAAATTAGGGAATTTAGGTGCTTTAGTTGCAGACGAGTCATAGTTGGATGACTCGTGAGGAGACTCCATGAGTCATCGGGTGACTCGTGGGGGGGCACGAGGGAGAAGGAGTCACCACATTCATGGGAGCGACTCGTGGTCAGACACCACGAGTCGTTAGGTCATCCGTGGGTGAGAGAAAAGGAAAGAAAAGCAAGTCCCCGATGCACTTGACAGGGAGGCGACCACGACTCGTTAGGACTGGCAACGAGTCATTAGTATGGGTAGACCAGGTGATTTAAGCAGATTGAAGTTGGGGAGGAAGTGGCATGGTGAGTGGTGGCCACGAGTTATGGCCAGTGACAACGGGTCATTAAGTCCCCGTTATGAGCCTAGAGTGATATGTTATCCAGTGTACCTGAAGGACAGCTTGACGAGTCGTTGCCCGTCATGACGAGTCGTCAAGTCACGGATTAGGGTCCTTTGGCAGTTATTTTCTGCGAAATATTGAGGCCTTCTCGTAATATCCTAAGATCCTAAGACCTATATGACGTCGTTTTAGGCTCGTTTTAGTGGGTTTTGGCAGAAAACCATTCTAAGTCATTCTTCCTATGCATGCAATTTATAAGGTTTGAAGAGGAGATTCAAGGCAAAATCTCAAGGTTTCCATTGGAATCTTAGCTTGGGCAATTAGAGGGTGTTAGAATTCACCATTCCCAGGTAAGTAAGGCTATGAGTGGGTGTCTCCTTCCACACCCATGCTCAATTTCTAACAAATCATTATAAATTGTCTATGATCAAGTTTGGGTTTTCACCAATTGCATGATTCTTCGATCTCTATACATAGGTATGATTAGATTATGTTTATATTATGAATTGTGAAGCTTGGGAAGATTTTAAATTTTTTCAATCCAAATTGTGATTTCTAAATTGAAATTGAATGCCCATGGATGAGAAGTTCATGAAAGAAGAGAATAATGTTGAATGTATGATGATGATTAGATTTAATGATGAAAAGCATATTGTAAAGCTACCCATGATTATGATGTTGTTTTCAAAGTTAATTGAGTAGATCTAAGTTGATAAAGCTCTGGGCAATGCCCACATGTCGATTTAAAATGATGATTTTTTTTCTGAATTATACTTACCACATGTTTTGGAGCGAAATCCCCCAAATTTTCATAATTTCTAGCTTGTGGTATGTTGAGATAAATATTCCTACATATATCTTACTATATGATTTGGTGTAGATGCTCCCATATATACTTGAGCTTGTGGTATTGTTTGAAATAAAGCTTCTCATATGCATGGATTTATAATTGAGGTGTATGTCATTATTGAGCTTTGTAAAAGGACAATGTTGAGCTTCATTTCATATAATGTCAGTCTATGCATGATTTCATTAATGGGCTTTCTTATTAGACAATGTTAAGTTTCGTTTCATCGATGTTGTTGAGTTATGCATGATTTCATATTGAGCTTCGTCATTAGATGATGTTGACCTCCTTTGTGAGCTATCCCTTGCCCCATTGGCCCCTTTGAGCTTGATATCGATATCATGGAAGCTTCCTTAGCCCTGTCAAGGTTTTGGATAGCTTTGCCTACTTCAGGTGTGATAGTCGAGACCACGTAAGCTATATCGAGGTATGTCGGTTAAGTGACTAGACTCCCACTGTCTATTTCATTCAAATTGAATAGTTATTACTCATTATGGTTATTTATGCATGCATGTTCTAAAGTCTAGGTTTTACTCGTGGTTATCTTTTAAATATGAATGTTATGTTCCAGCTTTGAGTCATTCGAGTCGATCATGATGCTATCAAGCTATACATGGTCATGTTATGATAGGACTATGATTTCAGGAAGAATGCATGTAGCCTCTTCTCTCATATTTGAAAGATTATTATATGTATGAAATGTTTAAAATGAATTACTTTATTTAAGCGATTTTCCCCAGCTTTGTATACTGGATACAGTCAACGTGCGATCGCATACTTTCTATGGTATATCATTTTATGATACAAGACCCGGCTCGCGCTTCAACCTGATCTTAATCTGCTTCCAGAGTCCTTATCAGCTCAGGATTGGAGAGTCCTCATCTTTCGAGGACTAGACTCTCAGTTTTCATTTCATATTTTAAATTCAAGATTGTTGAGTAGTTGGGGTTTTTTCCTATCAACTTGTCCAGATTATAGGCTTTCATACTTATGTATGTGTAGCTTCGGATATTGTTCTGATGTGCTGTTGTATGAGACTTCCGCCAAGTTATATATTTATAGTTTCTTCATTTTTATTGAATGGATTAGTTGAATTTTTTTCATGGGTCGACTTGGGGTCTCTTAGGTCCCTTGTCCCGTGTCTATGACTTGGGCCTCCATTCGGGTCGTAGACAATGTGCTCTTGAAAAATTCTTGGATGATCCAACTTTAGTCGTCGGTGTAAAGTGTTGGTGCGGGAGATAACCTAAGTTATGAGGAAATTCCAGTTACGATCTTGGATCCTCTGGTTCAAAATTTGAGGAACAAAGAACCCAAGCTTTGGTAAAAGTGTTATGGAGAAATCTCTGCAAGTTGAGGGAGCTACATAGGAAGCCGAAGCGACTATGATGGCTAAATACCTCCACCTGCTTTTCCTACCGACTTTCGATTCTAGTTTGAGGTAGTAAATTTTTTCCTTAATTCTCTAATTAGTTCCATGATAAGTTCATGTGCGCAAGTTTGATTTATGTTATGATAGATGAATGGGATTAATTCAATTCAGCTATGTAGTTCTTTTGGAGGTAGTCATTTTGTCGGTTTTCGATTTAAATGATCGGTGTTTGCATATGATTATTGCATGTTTCTAATTTTTGTGTTTCTAACATTCGAGGATGAATGTTCCCAAGAGGGACATATTGTTATACCACGGAGACCCAAGGATCAGACCCGGAGTCAAAACGGTGAAAAAATTGAAATCTCGCACGGGTCACAGGACGAATCGTGAGGAGGCTCGTGATGAGTGACCACGAGTCTGGCCAAGTTAGTCATGGTCATTAAGGTTGGCAGGGCTTGTTGAGAAGACCACCGGCATGACCAGGAGTCTTGGTCACCCACTCTGAGTTATAGTGTCTTCCATGGTCGCCCTGATGGTTTTGACGATGAACTTGATGACTCATAACCACGAGTACCATTGGCCTGTGAGCCTGAGTCATCAGTTCCTCATGGGGACTGGCCTTCAGCCAAATTTTGCTATTTTAGTAAGGGATTTTCCATAATTCCTATATCCTGAGGGGCCTATACTACGTTGTTTAGGCTCGTTTCAGTGGGTTTTAAGAGGAGAGGGATAACCTATTCTAAGTTAATTCATTCCATGCATGCAAACTTAAAATTTGAAGAGAGGATTTAGAGAAGTTCTGAATGTTTCCATTGGAATCTCACCTTGGGCAATTAGAGAAGTGGTAAAATCATCCCTACCAGGTATGTAGGTTTATGAGTGGGTGTTTCCTTCCTCACCCATGCCCAAACTTCTTACTAAGTATGTAAATTCATATGATCAAGTTATGGGGTTTTACCCAATTGCATGATTCTTAAATTTCTACATATGGGTATGATTATATTACGTTTATATTGATGAATTGTGAAGCTTGGGAAGATTTTAAAATCCAAGCCTTTATGATAATTTATAAATTTATAAATTATGAAATTTAAATGCCCATGGATGAGAAGTTCAAGAAAGGAGAAGATAATGGTGATGAATATGTGATGATGATGAGGGTGATAATGAAAAGAATGTTTCTAAAGCCACCCATGATTATGATGTTGTTTTCAAAATGTATTGAGTCGATCCAAGCATGATAAAGTTTGGGAAAGGCCCTTATATCAAGTATATTGATGTAGTATCTCTAAAAGTAAGCTTACCATGATTTTGGAGTATATGCTCCAACATATTTGAAGCATGTGGTAAGTTTCAAAATAAATCTTCTCATATGCATGACTTCTTAATTGAGATGTATGTATTATTTAGCTTTGTTTTCATACGATGTCGGTTCTATGCAGGATTTCATTATTGAGCTTTGTCAAATTACAATGTTAAGCTTCGTTTCATACAATGTTGAGTTTTATGCATGATCCTATTGTTGACCTTCGTCAATAGATGATGTTGAGCTTCGTATTATATACGATGTAGAACATTGAATGTTTTGGGAGAAGAGTCTAGCACCGAGCAAGCTAAGGGTTGATCACCCTATGCCCCAGAACTACGCACCAATGTATGTTGATACTATTATGTTATTCGGACCTTCCTTGTGAGCTATCCCAGACCCAAATGGCCCATGAGCTTTATATCGATATCATGATAGCGTCCTTAGACCTGACAAGTCTTTGGGTGGCTCTACCCACTTGAGTCAATAGTCAGGACCACAACAGCTCTATCTTGGTAAGTCGGTTTAGTGATGAGTCTCCCATTGTCTACATGATTGATTGGCATATTCATTACTCATGAGTATTACCTTAAAGCATGCATGTATTGAAAGAAATGTTTGACTCATTTTCAGCTTTTCTAGATTTCATATTTCAGCTTTCAATCATTCAGTCGATTCTTGAGGTTGTGAAGCTATGCATGGTCTTATTATGAAAATTTATGATTTCAAAATGAATGCATGTAGTTCTTCCTCTCATATTTGAAATCTTACGATATGATATGAAATGCTTTAACTGATTTACTTGACTTAAGCGGTTTTTGTTACCTTACATACTTAGTACATTCCACATACTGACCACATACTTTCTATGCTATATCGTCTCATGATACGGGACCCGGCTCCGAGCTCAACCCTGCTCGTAGTCGATTGTCAGGGTTAGCACCTTCTTGGTTGGTGAGTCCTCATCCTTCAAAGGCTAGACGTTCAGTTTCCTGATGTATTTTCAGTTTTAGTATTACTGAGTTAGTTTTGGTCTTGTCCTATCAACTCGTTAAGATTAGAGGTTTTTCAGACTTATGTATGTGTTAGCTTCGGATGCTTATTCTGATGTTATGTTGAGTTAGGATTCCGCTGAGTTATATTGATTATTTTCTTTATTTTATCGAATGAGTTAGATGTATGCTTATGCCATGGGTCAACTTAGGGTCTCGGGGTCCGTTGTCACGTGTCTACTATTTGGGCTTCCACGTTTGGGTCGTGACAAGACACAACTGAACTACCCTTCCACTCTAGGATTGGCTGACCTAGGCGGAACTCTACCGCACGGGTTCTACAATTTACTAAGTCATAACATGCATGAGCAATCCATGCCAAAAGATAACATCAAAATCTATCATGTCTAACTCTACTAAGTCTGCTGAGGTAACTTTCTTAAGGAATGAGATAGGGCAATTTACATATACCATCGAGCTATAACTGAGTCTCTACGACTAGAGTAAAGACTGAGAAGGGTTCTGACAGGAGTTTGGAACTAACTCCGAAATTACCAACAACATAGTCGTCACGAAAGATAGCGTAACCCCTGTATCTAACAAATACATAAACATCAAGATGAAATACTCGCCCAACATACTAGTGACCACATCTAGGGAGAGCTCCTGTTCTTGACGAAACGAGAGGGAATAAAACCTGCTTTGATGTTGACCACCACCTGCACTAGTGGATGCACCTTTGTTGAGCCGAGTGTCTTGGTGGAGTTGCCTAATTGGAGGCTAGGTCTCGACCTCTACCCAGGCCCTTTCTAGCTAAAGGGAGATCTCTGAGCATATGACCGGGCTACACAATCCCGAAACATGCACCTAAACCGCTACGAACTCTCTAGGGTGCCTCTTGCCACACTTGTGCAAGCTGGGAATGCAGCTTTCTTGACCTGCCCCCTAACCTGCGGAACCTAATTCTCTTCCTCGCTACTCACATGAATCTAGATGCTACACCAGCTGACAATGGTGCTGGAGCTGATAGTTTTATGACAAGACTGTTAACAATGCCGCCATTGAACCTGCTAGGAAAACTCACCACTACTCTTCTTGAGTAAATCTTGGCGTTTCACTCCTTATCCTTCCTCTAATCTGCCTCCATCTACTTGGCGTATGAAAAATCGAGAATTCTAAGTTACTGTGCAGCATCCCCGTCCTATACTTCTTGACATGCGAGTCGAATACTCCATACACAAATCTATTCATATGGGCTCTACAGTGCACTTTACCATCTCAGATGCATACTTGGACAGCCAGATAAACTCCAAAGGTGTACTCTTGAACCGTCATATCATTTTTCCTCAAATTGATGAACTCCACCGTCTTTTCCTCCCTCAACTCCCTAGGGAACAATATGTCTAAGTAAGAATTCATGAACTCATCCCAATTCATGAGAACTGCACACACTGCTCAACCGTCTCTCCACTGACGGTACCAAATATGAGCAACCCCTTCAACTGATAGGAGGCTAAGTTTATGCTCTCTTCTCCCGTAACCCCATAATCTAGGTGATCTTCTATATCCTCCTAGGAACTCATGGTCCTCATCCACTCTCGACCCAAGGAAGTTAGGGATTTATCTGAGGAAATCCCGAACTCTTTCTGCCGTGGCGCTCCCATTCTACAGGACATGGGCTACCGCCTGCTGGTTGACCTAAGCAGTCAAAGACTGGGCCAACATCTAAAAAGGCTGCCTAAACTCAGCATGAGAGACACGCTTGGGAAAAGGACCTGCTTTGGGGCTAGCGCGGATTCTTTGGTTCCCATCTCCATGCCATTCTTATGGCCATTTCCATTTCTGTTCCTTCTTCCATTAACTAATCAATGAGGCATGATTCTACAAATGCATATAGCACGAGATAGAAGGATAGAGAGATAATTCATCACACGATGATGATGAAAGAAATTTCCTAAAACCTTCCGTAGCCCCTCTTCCTCATAAGTATGGCGCACTTCACACTAATTAAACAACTCTATTTAATGTGGCTTTCGAAACCACAGGACACACTAAGCCTCTGCTTTGATCACCAAACATCACGACCCAAATGTAAGCCCTGAAACCTAAGACCATAAATGGCTCCAAGTCGACCCAAGGCATGAACATGAACACTAAAGCTCAACATTCATAAAATAGAAAGCTAAATTATGAAATAATTTGAAGTATGAACAGTAAAACATTTAAGCAACGGGAATCTCAAAACACTAAATCTGAAGCTGGATATACAAACTAAATCTAAAAAGCCTTTAATATACTCACGAGTTGATGGGACAAAACCCCCAACTAGCTCACTAGAAGTATGAAACTGAAAATGACAATAACCCAATAATTCAAAGGTCCTCAAAGGATGAGGACTCACCAACAATGTTGTCTCAGCTAAACTCTGAAAACTGGCTAGCATTGAGTGCAGGTGGGTACTCTGAACCTGTCTTTGAAATAATTTTCTTTTTGTAGATACCGCGTTCAATACTTGGAATGTACTGAGTATGCAACGTACGTATAATAGGCTAAGTAAACTGAGATCATACATATATATATATATATATATATATTAACTCATAACATCATAAGATTATGAGCATAAATGTTGCATGCTTAAGTCTGAAAACATGAGTAGACATAAACTGAAATAACTGAATATGGCATACCATATTTGAAATCATAGGTAAAAACTCATAAACTAATCCTTGTTTCAAACCTTCTGAAAATATGATATAATGTCTTGGTATATACATTACTGAAATTATGAGGAACAATAGGAGACTCGTTTTGCCGACAACCACAATGTGAGCGCATATGATCCCACATTTGCCCACGTGGAGGAAAGTCATCCTAATCCTTGCCAAGGTGAAGGATTAAGTACGGTGTGATATCATGGTGTACCCTTGGGCCGGAAAAATGCTCTCTTGAGAGGCCCCAAAGTATACCCCATTAGCGCCTAGTTCATGAGACTAGAGACAGCAGAACCCCACGCCTAATTGGTTCTAGACACTACTTCAAAAATATATATAATGCTCATATTATCATAGATCAAAACATAGCGAATCTGAACATTTGAAGTCTTGACTCCATATCTTAGGATAACTAAAATTATTAGCCTTGGCTAAATCATGAAATCATGCTTAACTTGAGTGGGCTTGCCCAAATCTTAACTGCATTTCTTGCATGAAATAGACATCATAAGTAAAATCATAAATATATTCATGGGTAATTTATAAACAAACATACATGCTAGATATTTCATCATACTTGGCAGCATTAATCATAAACTCAACTTTTAATGAAAGCTTGCATAATTGGGCATCATGTTCTTAAAAATTGAAATAATGATTTGTAATCAAAATATATATAAAACACATTAATGATCTTAAAACATCATTTGAAATATAAAGGGAGTTTACCCATGAATTAAACGTAGAGAATTTCATAAATATGGATTAATGCCCCATAGAATCATAAACTTGAATTCATGAACTTGAGATGAGATTTGAGCATGAGGGTGAAGGAAAACTCTGTTCATAACCCTACATACCTAGGTAAATTTGATTCACACCCCTTCCTTGAAAGCCCAAGAGATTTAGGTAAGAACTAAGAGAATTATTAAGCTTGATTTTCAATGGAACTTTCTAATCTTGTATGCATAGGAATGAATGACTTAGGATAGGTTAAACATTCTTAAAACCCTTCTAACGAGCTTAAAAGATCCAATTTAGGACATAGGAACTTAGGAATATGAAAACACCCTTACTAAATTCACAAAAAAATAGGCTTTTTGCCAGTCCTCAGAAAACTTAGAATTATGAAAACACCCTTACTAAATTCAAAAAAAATAGACACTGCCAGTCCTCACGAGGGACATCACGAGTCTGAGGTAGGGACAGTTTTGTCCCTCACTCGTGAAGTCTCTTGGAATTCCACCTTCAATTTGGACCTCTTGACAACGACTCACTTCACAAGTCATGATGTGACACCATGACTCGTTGAATCCACCCATGGTCACCCCCTGACCATGACTCTTAATCAACCAACTAACTTAGGGGTCATTAGATGAGTCATCTGTGACATGATGCAACATTTTCCTATTTTCTCCACTTAACGCTCAGGCCTGAGCATGTAGGGACTTTCAAGGTATTACAATATCTCCCCCTTGGGAATATTTGTCCTTGAATGTGGGTAAACATACTAAATAACTGAAATGAACACCATTCCAAATACTGAATAATACGAAGATGAAAATGATGAGTGATTGACTCCCGGACTAAAATACATGATTGAACTAAATTCATGAATCACACATACATGCTTTGACATGAATGAATCTGGAAAACATGAGCTATACATGGAAACTAAATATATAATACTAAGTAGAAAACTAGACCTCAAGATGGAACTTAGCCGGTAGGGAAAAGATGCGGGCAATTAGCCATCATATCTGCTTCAGCTTCCCACACTGTTTGCCTAGAGCAAACATTTTACCTGAAACCTTTCTTGAAGCTACTATTTTTTCCTTAACTTCCCTAACCTTACGACAAAATTTTAACTAGAACCTCTTTGTAGCTAAGTATATCCTTCATACCAATGCTCTCCACAGGAACAACCAAAGTCGGTCACTAATGCATTTCTTCAATAGAGATACATGGAAAATAGGATGTACTGATGCTAACTCTGCGGGCAACTCTAACCCATAGGCTACTTTGCCAACATGTCTAACAATCCTATATGGACCGACATATCAGTGACTAAGCTTTCCTTTCTTTTCCCGAACCTCATCACTCCTTCATGGGAGACACTTTCCAAACACCCAATCATCAACTTCAAATTCATGTTCTACTCCTCACACATCCACATAAGAATTTTGATGACCACTGAAGCTATTTTCAGCCTTCCTTTATAAGTTGAACTTTCTCCATAGCCTTATGAACTGAAGTTTCTCCTCAAGACTGCCAAAAAAGATTTCTTCCACTTTCTATTTATTTAGCTTAGCCGAGATGATCACCAGGAGTGTATCATTTGCCCCTAGATATGCATACTTTAGTTGGGCAGGTAAAGGTTTGAGCTCTAAGACCAGTGGCAAAATGATGGATGGTTGCGATGGTGGAGTTGCTCGATTCTTTAGGTCAAGATCAAGTTTCTTCTGATGAAAGGAGTAGGTTCCTGTCCCTTTTCTAACATGACACACCTCTTCCAACCCCTTCACTGTAGAGTATTCCTTGGAACTTTTGTTTTGAAATTTCTTCTTCCATTCCCCCTTCTATGTCTTCATCATCCGCATTGTTTGGGGGTGATGGTGAATTTTCTTCCTTTATCTCCTTTTGCATTGTCATATATGATGCTAACAAGTTAATTATGTCTTCTAGCTATCAGATGGACACTTCATGGTCCTTCACCTTTTGAGTGAGGTCTAGCATTCTTTCGATGCGGGATGAAAAGGACTCTTTACTCTCCTAACTACTCTTTTAAACAATACAATCAGAGTTTCGACCTTAATTTTCCGGTAAGGATACCTATAGCCTAATTGGCTGGTTACCTCATATGAAAACCCTATGACACTCCGTATAACTTAAGAGATAAAATCGTACTTCTAACTATGGCCAAGAGTGCTTAGTACCTCAAGAAAGAGGTGTTATGAGGCATCCATATCATTCAATTATTGTATGTTAATATTTGAGGTCAATAAAGTTGTAAAACAAAAGTTGGCAAAGTTAGCGCAAGTTAATTTTATAAATTCCATGAAATTCAGGTCAAATATCTAGAATTTTTTCTCCCAATCTTAAGAGTTAGGAGGCCTACGACCCATCCAAATTAAAGGTACTTGAGTCTAGTTTGCAGAACATAAAATTTATCATCAATCGGTGTTCAGAGTAAGATGTTATTGGTATTTTTACTGGGGGCACTGTCAGCGTGTTCATGGATGCAGTCCTAAAAAGTC
Source organism: Datura stramonium (assembly GCA_018107945.1). Taxonomy (NCBI): domain Eukaryota; kingdom Viridiplantae; phylum Streptophyta; class Magnoliopsida; order Solanales; family Solanaceae; genus Datura; species Datura stramonium. Next base: position 84,134 of record JACEIK010006035.1, read on the forward strand.
CCCACTGCCCTAAATATACTGAGGTCCAATTCTTGGCTTCAGATTCATTCTTCAAACTTTCCAGAATTAATCTTCTTGCTTAAACACATATAACCTCTCTCTTTTCCATTAGCCAAGCCTAAGACACCTAGAGAAATCCCTCAAGGAAACACCATCAAAACTCAAGAGAAAAATTTTATGGAAGTGAAGGCAATGTATGGTGAAGTTGTTGCTGCTTGTAGCTTCGTCTTGGAAGTGTTGTTGATATTGTGTTTGGGACTATTCTGAGCTAAAGTTATACTCCATCTTAGTAGAATTTTTCACAAGAAAGTAAGTAATTCCTCTTTTTGAAATCTCTAATAATTCTATGAAATTGTGAAGAAGAAAACTGAAAGAGAGTTATGGTTTGTATGTTGACTTGTTGGCCAGATTTATTGTGTTCATTATGTTGCTGCATTTTTGTGCAGCTAGATTGCAGCCTTTTTTGAAGAGTTAGTTGGAGGGAAAATATTCCTATTTTATCCAAGGATAATCTCAAGCAAATGGTAGTGTTATCGTAATAACTAAACTTTCCTGAAATCCTAGCTAAAGCTAGAAGTGGAAGGCTATGTTGGGCTGCCGTTGGTTGTATGTTGTTGTTGAAGTATCTGCTCATTTTGAAGGTTGGAAAAGATGTGTTTGATGAGAATGTACTCTATATTTGTGGGAGTTTCTCATGAGGAAAGTGAAATTCTTCCTTCCTCTATTTTCCTTAAAGTTAGTAGAAACAAGTTGAAGTAAGAAATGCTAAATGTTGCCATGTTTGTTTGTGTTGTGACTTCTTATTGGTATAACGTTTTGACTTGATAAATTTTCTTGAAAAAGGCTTGTAACTTGGTTATAGACTCAATTAATTGAAGGGGATAAATTCTTGGTTGTTGAAGGAAAGAAGAGACTAAATAAAGCTCATGAAGTAAAGTATATTAAGGTTAAACTCTCTTCGGCAAGTTTTTCTTTGTCATATAGTCAATACACAACTTATTGTCAATCATCATTGCTGTTCTTGATTATGTTGATTATTGTTGGTTAGCTGCTGGAAGTTGAACTAATAATGTCACCGCCCGCCATAGGGTATGGCTGGCACATGGTGCCCTAGAAGGACTGAGACTACTAGCCCCGGTGGGCCTAGGCACATCACGGTGCCTAGCTAGCTCTATCTCAGGTTACTGAAACAAAGGGCTATATAACGGCTGTAAACACAGCCTCCGACAACTGGGCCTATAACCTTTTTGTAGATGTGGCAACGGCTAACCCAGAAACATTCTAATACCGGGGAACCTATGCGGGCCGACAAGGCCACCATCTTTGTCTAGTAATCTGAAACTCAACAATAGAATACTGTAAGGCTACGTAACGGTAGATACATATTCATTATGTTTGCTGAGTAACATAGAACAAGAAATACTAAAAAGCTATACAAGCGCTGCGGCCTCACGACCGGCTCAATGGCCACGGGAGATAATATATACAATCTGCAAGCCTCTATGAGTAACAATAGAAATGATGGGATTGGACCCAGTATACCCTCTTTGTACATAAAAAGGAAAAGAGCTACACCTCGTCGAACCCGGATGACAGGAGCTGATGACTCTATAGCTAGGTGGAATCACGAGGATCACCTCCTCGTCTATGAGTACCTGCAGGCAAGTAATGCAGCGCCCCACTGGGCGTCAGTACTGCTGGTACTGAGTATGCAAAGCAACTGAAATAATACAACTGAAAACAACTTCAGATATAGATGGCATAACGAGCAATTCTGTATAGCGGGGAGATAAGCTGAATCTGAGGCATTATGAAAATTGAATCAAGCTTTACTGTGCGATAAGGCGAGGAGGGCGTACCTGTTGCCGCGACGGCCTGCTGTCTAGTAGCTAGTATATAGCACATAAATAGATATACAAGTTGCAAGCAAGAGCCAATACCAACCCCCATAAGCCGGATGGCGCCAAGCAAACAAACAATCTATATACCCCTACCCACGAGATTAAAACGGCCAAAAATAAGTCACTCCGAGCATTTACTAACTTTACGAGCACCTCTGCCCGGCCCCCTGGGCTTCGGCTCGGGCCATAGCCTCTGATATAAACCAACCAAAATAAGTCACTCCACTCAATTACTACGGTCTAATATCTCCTGTCATCTCGTATCATTTCATTGGGTTTTTATCCCATGCAAGAGCTTAACAAACATATGCACTTTGAATTTATGGTCTGCTGTTTGAAATTTTCCCACTCTTACAATGTAAGTCAACATTCCGAATCTTGTGGCCTACTTAGAGTTATATTGAGAGCCCACATTGTGCATTTGGTCTTATCTCCTAGAGCCACACTAGATTAGATCTCTGTACCGGTAGTTTCTTAGCTTCTCCATAAGCGGACATACTGCGGCATTCTAAATAGCAATCTTACTGTCTCTTAACTGTTAGTCCAAGGCTTAGTCCTTAATACATGATACTCTATTAATCTGGGGTAATTCTAATTTCTTCACAACATCACGAGTATTCTGCTTCTTCCTTTTATCTAGCTTTAGTGTTTGTGCTCTGGGGTTAGAGTACCTGCCTTACATTGCTAATAAGGTACTGGTCAAGTCTCAGTCCATACTTCTTCTGACTTGTAGTCAGACCTATCTGATTCACATGACCTTTCTACCTTTCGATATTAAAACTGAATCATATCTATAATCTTGGGTATATCTTGTTATCAGCGTATTTGGCGGACTTGTCCTTTTCTGACTCAAACTTGACAATTACTAGGCGTTCATCACTGACAGGTCTTTTTACATCTGCTTTGAGTAAGCTAGCAGTCTTACTTGCTCTTCTACTTATTACCGTGAGGAGATCTGCTGTACGTAATCCCTTAGGAACTCATTACACACTTTCTAACACTTTCTAGGATCAATCAATCCCTCTCTATTTACTGCTTATTTTGGGCAATCTTGCCTTAATTATTATGCTTCTTTTTCTTATTGCAACAAAATAGAAACATATAACTGTACCACACATGAAAGATGGATATGGGAATCTGCATTTCCCTCTCTTCCTCTCCTTATCTGATGATCTGATATTGTCTATTATCTTAATCAGATCTTTTATATCTAATAAATAAGTCAACTCGTATATACATTATACTTCTGACTTTCTATTCTGACATTATCAACGTATCTTGGAAATAGTACCGATAAAGCTATTGCAGTGAGGAGGCCTGCAGTACCTCCTCCACCTTTCTTGTAATTATCTTATGTGGCTGATGCCCTCTTCTACTGCTATATCCAATCTTCAGCCTGTAATAGAGTATTGCTGATCTGCCTTTGTATCTGTAACCAAAAGAATATGGTATGTTTTTGGGTTCGACCTATCTTTGTACCGCTCTATAGCACGGCGGCGAGAAAGAAGAGTAACCATCCTATCATGCCTCGCAACCTCCTGCCTATAGTATGTGGTGCACAACACATCCATAGGCAAGACTCTACTTAGCACGGATTGCAGACTCCCTGGGATACGACCTGCTCTGATACCAAGTTTGTCACGCCCCGCCACAGGGTATGACTGGCTTTGGTGCCCTAGAAGGACTGGACTACTAACTGGTGGGCTAGGCATGCGGTGCCTGGCTAGCTCTATCTCGGAGTTCTTTTGGAAACAAAAGAGGCTATATAACGGCTGTAAACACAGCCTCCGACAAACTGGGCCTATAACTTTTGTAGATGGCAACGGCTAACCAGAAACATTCTAATACCAGGAACCTATGCCAGGGCGACAAGGCCACCATCTTTGTCTAAAGTAATGCGAAACTCAACAATAGAATCTTTGTAAAGCTACGTAACCGGCAAGGTCACACTACTATCAAACTATGGCCCCACACGGCCAACATAAGAACAGAAATACTAAAAAGCTATACAACTGCACGGCCTCACGGCCAGCTCAACTGACCACAGGAGATAATATATACAATCACCTGGCCTCTATGAGTAACAATAGAAATGATCGGGATACAGGACCCCGGCCACACCCATACTGTACATAAAAAAGGAAAAGAGCTACCTCTGGAAATCAGACTTCGGATGACGGGGAGCTGACTCTATAGGCGCTGGAATCACGAGGGATCACCTCCTCGTCTATGAGTACCTGCAGGCAAGTAATGCAGCGCCCCACTGGGCGTCAGTACTGCTGGTACTGAGTATGCAAAACAACTGAAATAATACAACTGAAAACAACTGAATATAGATGGCATAACGAGCAATTACAGCCTTAGCGGAGATAACTGAATACAGAAGAAGGCGTATGAGCCGAATCAAGAAGCTACGTACTGATAAGGCGAGGCGTACACCCTGTTGCGCGACGGCCTGCTGTCTAGTAGCTAGTATATAGCACATAAATAGATATACAAGTTGCAAGCAAGAGCCAATACCAACCCCCATAAGCCGGATGGCGCCAAGCAAGCAAACAATCATATACCCTACCCGGTCAAAACCAGCCAAAATAAGTCACTCCAGTCATTTTACTAACTACGAGCACCTCTGCCGGCCCCCTGGGCTTCGGCTCGGGCCATAGCCTCTGATATAAACCAACCAAAAATAAGTCCCACTTTCCACTCATTTCTACGGTCTAATGATATCTCTGTCATCTCGTATCATTTCATTGGGTTTTATCATTGGAAGCTTAACAAACATATGCACTTTAGTTGCTGGTCTGCTGTTTGAAATTTTCCCACTCTTACAATGTGGGAATTAACATTCGAATCTTGTGGCCCTACTTGAGTTATATTGAGAGCCCCGGACTGTACATTTGGGTCTTATCTCTAGGCCACACTAGATTAGAGTCTCTGTACCGGTAGTTTCTTGGCTTCTCCATAAGCGGACATACTGCGGCATTCTGAACCGCAATCTTACTGTCTCGTAACTGTTAGTCGGGCTTAGTCCTTAATACATGATACTCTATCAATCTGAGGTAATTCTAATTTCCCTACAAAATGCAGGTATTCTTTGCTTCTTCCTTTTATCTAGCTTTAAACTGTGCTGCGGGGTTCGAAGTACCTGCCTTACATTGCTAATAAGGTTACTGGTCAAGTCTCAGTCCATACTTCTTCTGACTTGTAGTCAGACCTATCTGATTCACATGACCTTTCTACCTTTCGATATTAAAACTGAATCATATCTATAATTTGCGGTATATCTTGTTGTTATCGGCGTATTTGGCGGACTTGTCCTTTTTCTGACTCAAGCAATAATTTACTAGGCGTTCATCACTGACAGGTCTTTTTTACATCTGCTTTGAGTAAGCTAGCGATCTTACTTGCTCTTCTACTTATTACGTAGGGAGTCTGCACAACTACGTAATCATAGGAACTCATTACACTTTCTAACACTTTAAAGGATCAATCAATCCCTCTCTATTTACTGCTTATTTTGGGCAATTCTTGCCTTAATTATTATCACTTCTTTTTCTTATTGCAACAAAATAGAAACATATAACTGTACCACATCTGAAAAGATGGATATGGGAATCTGCATTTCCTCTCTTCCTCTCACTTATCGATGATCTATTGTCTATTATCTTAATGAGATCTTTTATATCTAATAAATAAGTCAACTCGTATATGCATTATACTTCTGACTTTCTATTCCTGACGATATCAACGTATACTGAAAATAGTACCGATAAAGCTATTACGCTGGGGAGGCCCCTGCAGTACCTCCTCCTACTCGCGTAATTATCTCTTGTAACTGGCTGATGCCCTCTTCTACTGCTATATCCAATCTTCAGCCTGTAATAGAGTATTGCTGATCTGCCATTGTATCTGTAACCAAAGAATAAGGTATGTTTTTAGGGACTCGACCTATACTGTACCGCTCTATAGCACGACTGACTGAGAAAGAAGAGTAACCATCCTATCATGCCTCATGACCTCCTGCCTATAGTATGGTGCACAACACATCCATAGACAAGACTCTGCTGCTTTGGATTGCAGACTCCCTAGGACACGACCTGCTCTGATACCAAGTTTGTCACGCCCCGCCCTGGGTATGACTGGCACCTGGTGCCCTAGAGGACCTGGACTACTGCGGTGGGCCTAGGCACATCTGGTGCTGGCTAGCTCTATCTCGGGTTCACGGAAACAAAGGGCTATATAACGACTGCAAACACAGCCTCCGGCCAACTGGGCCTATATCCACCTGCGAATGTATCAACAGCTAACCAGAAACATTCTAATACCAGGGAACCTATGCGGGCCGATAAGGCCACCATGCTGTCTAGTCATCTGAAACTCAACAACAGAATATTGTAAGGCTACGTAACCGGCAAGGTCACCACTACTATCAAACTATGGCCCACACGACCAACATAAGAACAGAAATACTAAATAGCTATACAACTGCACGGCCTCACACGGCCGGCTCAACTGACCACAGGGAGATAATATACAATCTGCAAGCCTCTATGAGTAACAATAGAAATGATCGGGATAGGACCCCGACCTACCCATACTGTACATCAAAAAGGAGAAAGAGCTACCTTTGGAAATCCTGATCACCGGATGACAGGGTTGATGACTCTATAGCTGGCTGGAATCACGAAGGATCACCTCCTCGTCTATGAGTACCTGCAGGAAAGTAATGCGGCGCCACGGGGCGGCTCGGTGCCGCTGGTGCGAGTATGCAACAACTGAAATAATACAACTGAAAACAACAGAATATAGATGGCATAACGAGCAATTCTGTATAGCAGGAGATAACTGAATCTGAAGAAGCTGATATGAACTGAATCAAGCTTTCTGTACTGATAAAGAGCGAGGGCGTACTGCAGCAGCGCGATGGCTTTCTTTGTCTAGTAGCTAGTATATAGCACACTTAAATAGATATACAAGTAGCAAGCAAGAGCCAATACCAACCCCCATAAACCGGATGGCGCCAAGCAAGCAAACAATCTACAGACCCCTACCCGGTCAAAACCAGCCAAAAAATAAGTCACTCAGGTCATTTACCAACTACGGCACCTCGCATTTGGGTCTCCCGGCTCGGGCCATAACCTCTTATTTAAACCAGCCAAAATAAGTCACTCCACTCCATTTACATACGGTCTAATGATATCTCCTTTCATCTCGTCTCATATCATTGGGTTTTATCCCATTCTGGAAGCAACAAACATATGCACTTTAGTTATGGTCTCTTTGTTTGAAATTTCGCCACTCTTAAAATGTAGAATTCAACATTCCGAATCTTGTGGCCCTACTTGGAGTTATATTGAGAGCCCACTACTGTCTGTTGGGCCTTATCTCCAGGCCACACTAGATTAGAGTCTCTGTACTGGTAGTTTCTTAGCTTCTCCATAAGCGGACATACTGCAACATTCTGAACTGCAAACTTGCTGTCTCTTAGCTGTTAGTCCGAGGCTTATTCCTTAATACATGATACTCTATTAATTTGGGGTAATTCTAATTCCCCACAAAATCTAGTATTCCTGCTTCTCCCTTTTATCTTGCTTTAAACTGTGCTCTGAAATTTCGAAGTACCTGCCTTACATTGCTAATAAGGTTACTGTTCAGAGTCTCGATCCATACTTCTTCTGACTTGTAGTCGGACCTATCGATTCACATGACCTTTTCTACCTTTCGATATTAAAACTGAATCATATCTATAATCTTGCAGGTATATCTTGTTGTTATCAGCGTATTTGGCGGACTTGTCCTTTTTCTGACTCAAACTTGACAATTACTAGGCGTTCATCACTGGCGGGTCTTTTTTACATACTGCTTCGGAAGTAAGCTAGCAGTCTTACTTGCTCTTCTACTTATTACATTGAGGGTCTGCACAACTACGTAATCAGTAGGAACTCATAACACTTTCTAACACTTTCTGAAGTCAATCAATCCCTCTCTATTTACTGCTTATTTTGGGCAATTCTTGCCTTAAAGGTATTATGCTTCTTTTTCTTATTGCAACAAAATAGAAACATATAAGCTGTACCACATACGAAAAGATGGATATGGGAATCCTGCATTTCCCTCTCTTCCTCTCCTTATCTGATGATCTAATATTGTCTATTATCTTAATCGATCTTTATATCTAATAAATAAGTCAACTCGTATATGCATTATACTTTGACTTTCTATTCTGACGTTATCAGCGTATCTTGAAAATAATTACCGATAAAGCTATTACGCTGGGAGGCTCACAGGTACCTCCTCCTACTGCGGCAATTATCTTGTAACTGGCTGATGCCCTCTTCTACTGCTATATCCAATCTTCTGCCTGTAATAGAGTATTGCTGATCTGCCTTTGTATCTGTAACCAAAGAATAAGGTATGTTTTTAGGGACTCGATCCTATCTTGCATCTCATACGACTAGTGAGAAGAAGAGTAACCATCCTATCATGCCTCGCAGCCTCCTGCCTATAGTATGTGGTGCACAACACATCCATAGACAAGACTCTACTTAGCACAGTTGCAGACTCCCTGGGACACGACCTGCTCTGATACCAAGTTTGTCACGCCCCGCCACGGGGGGTATGGCGGCACCTGGTGCCCTAGAAGGACCTGGACTACTAACTGGTGGGCCCTAGGCATCTGGTGCCTGGCTTCAGCTCTATCTCAGTTCCTGGAAACAAGAGGGCTATATAGCGACTGCCAAACACAGCCTCCGGCCAACTGGGCCTATATCCACCTGCGAATGTATCAACAGCTAACAAGAAACATTCTAATACCAGGGAACTTATGCGGGCCGACAAGGCCACCATGGCACTCCTAGTCATCTGAAACTCAACAATAGAATATTGTAAGGCTACGTAACCGGCAAGGTCACCACTACTATCAAACAATGGCCCACACGTAACGCAGAACAGAAATACTAAACAGCTATACAACTGCACGGCCTCACACGACCGGCTCAACTGACCACCGGGAGATAATATATACAATCTGCAAGCCTCTATGAGTAACAATAGAAATGATCGGGATAGGACCCCGACCTACCCATACTGTACATCAAAGGAAAAGAGCTACACCTCTGGAAATCAGACTTCGGATGACAGGAGTTGATGACTCTATAGTATTGGAATCACGAGGGATCACCTCCTCGTCTATGAGTACCTGCAGGAAAATGACGGTGCCCCGGGCGTCAGTACCGCTGGTACTGGTATGCAAAGCAACTGAAATAATACAACTGAAAACAACAGAATATAGATAGCATAACGAGCAATTCTGTATAGCAGGAGATAACTGAATCTGAAGAAGGCGTGGGCTGAATCAAGCACACGTATTGATAAGCGGGCGTGCTGTGGCGCGGCGGCCTCTTTGTCTAGTAGCTAGTATATAGCACATAAATAGATATACAAGTAGCAAGCAAGAGCCAATACGAACCCCCATAAGCCGGATGGCGCCAAGCAAGAAAACAATCTATATACCCCTACCCGGGTCAAAAACAGTCAAAAATAAGTCACTCCAGGTCATTTACTAACTACGAGCACCTCTGTCGGCCCCACAGGTTTCCGGCTCAGGCCATAGCCTCTGATTTAAACCAGCTAAAAATAAGTCGCTCCACTCATTTCTACGGTCTAATGATATCTCCTTTCATCTCGTCTCATATCATTGGGTTTTATCCCATTCTGGAAGCAACAAACATATGCACTTTAGTTATGAGTGCGCTGTTTGAAATTTCCCCACTCTTAAAATGTGGGGTCAACAATTCGAATCTTGTGGCCCTACTTGGAATTATATTGAGAGCCCACTACTGTCTTTGGGCCTTATCTCTGAGCCACACTAGATTAGAGTCTCATCTTTGAAGTTCTTGAATCTCCGCAAGCGGACATACTTTGCGGCATTCGAACAGCAATCATCTTTGTCTCTTAGCTGTTAGTCCGAGGCTTATTCCTTAATACATGATACTCTATCAATCTGGGGTATTCTAATTCCCCACAAAAATCTAGTATTCCTGCTTCTCCCTTTTATCTTGCTTTAAAGCGTAACTCACGGGGTTGAAGTACCTGCCTTACATTGCTAATAAGTTACTGGTCAAGTCTCAGTCCATACTTCTTCTGACTTGTAGTCAGACCTATCTGATTCACATGACCTTTCTACCTTTCGATAGTTAAACTGAATCATATCTATAATCTTGCAGGTATATCTTGTTGTTATCGAGCGTATTTGGCGGACTTGTCCTTTTCGACTCAAACTTGACAATTACCTAGGCGTTCATCACTAACGAGTCTTTTACATCTGCTTCCGAGTAAGCTAGCAGTCTTACTTGCTCTTCTACTTATTACCGTGAGAAGTCTGCATAACTACGTAATCGTAGGAACTCATTACACTTTCTAACACTACGGGATCAATCAATCCCTCTCTATTTACTGCTTACTTTGGGCAATCTTGCCTTAATTATTATGCTTCTTTTTCTTATTGCAACAAAATAGAAACATATAACTGTACCACATCTGAAAAGATGGATATGGGAATCCCGCATTTCCCTCTCTTCCTCTCACTTGTGATGATCTGATATTGTCTATTATCTTAATCAAATCTTTTATATCTAATAAATTAATTAACTCACCAAATAAATTATACTTCTGACTTCCTAGTCTGACGTTATCAACGTATACTGGAAATAGTACCGATAAGGTATTCTATTTGGGAGGCCTCTGTGGTACCTCCTCCGCTGCTGTAACTATCTTGTAACTAGCTGATGCCCTCTTCTACTGCTATATCCAATCTTCAGCCTGTAATAGAGTATTGCTGATCTGCCTTTGTATATGTAACCAAAGAATATGAGTATGTTTTAGGCACTCGACCTATCTTTGTACCGCTCTATAGCATTGGCGAGAAAGAAGAGTAACCATCCTATCATGCCTCGCAGCCTCCTCCCTATAGTATGTGGTGCACAACACATCCATAGACAAGACTCTACTTAGCACGGATTGCAGACTCCCTGGGACACGACCTGCTCTGATACCAAGTTTGTCACGCCCCGCCACAGAAGTATAGGCGCTTTGGTTCCTAGAAGGACCTGGACTACTAACTGGTGGGCCTAGGCATCTGGTGCCTGGCTAGCTCTATCTCAGGTTCTGGAAACAAAGAGGCTATATAACGACTGCAAACACAGCCTCCGGCCAACTGGGCCTATATCCACTGCTTGAATGTATCAACGACTAACTAGAAACATTCTAATACCCAAGGGAGACCTATGCGGGCGACAAGGCCACCATCTTTGTCTAGTCATCTGAAACTCAACAATAGAATACTGTAAGGCTACGTGACCAGCATAGTCACCACTGCTATCAAACTATGGCCCCACATGCTTGTAAAACAGAAATACTAAACAGCTATACAGCGCACGGCCTCACACGACCGGCTCAAGCCCGACCCACGGGGAGATAATATATATATAATATCTGCAAGCCTCTATGAGTAACAACGAAATGATTGGGACAGAGGCCCGACCTACTCATAATGTACATCAAAAAGGAAAAGAGCTACACCTCTGGAAATCAGAGCAGGATGACGGGCCCAATGACTCTATGCATTTGGAATCGAGGGTTACCTCTGTCCACATAGAGGTGCCTGCTGCAGGCAAGTAGTAGCTTGCTGGGTGTCAGGTACCACTGAGTGGCACGATATTTAACAACTGAAATAATACAACTGAAAACAACTGAAATATAGGATGGCACAAACTTGCAATTTCTGTATCTTGAATAGCTGAATACGAAGAAGCTGATATGAAGCTTGAATCAAGCTACGTACTGATAAGCAGAGGCGTACCTGTGGAAACGCGACAGCCTCTTTGTCCTAGTAGCTAGTATATAGCACATAAATAGATATACAAGTATACAAGCAAGATCCAATACCCACCCCCATAAGCCGGATATGGCATAAGCTTGAAAAACAATCTATATACCCCTACTAGGGTCAAAACCAGCCAAAAATAAGTCACTCCACTCAATTTTACTAACTACGAAACGCTCTGCGGCCCTGGAGTCTCGGCTCAGGCCACCAGCCTCCGATACGCAATAACCGTGTGTCTGAGTCTGGGAGGACTCCTGTACAGTGTCAGCAACAGATAAGTTTGGTTCCCCCGGAACACTCAACGGGGAATATCTGATCTGGACCTGCGGACACATACTCAACAGGGCTGTCGGTACTGTACTGATATGGGAAAGCTTCATCCCATCTTCGTCCAAGCCAGGGACATACCTTGGAGTGACGTAAACCCACCCTTCCCGATGGGCGACACGTTACCAACCCGGGGTGGTGAGGACCGCGCTCAAGGGCCCCTCACGCCACATCAAGTCTCAACAAACAATTGCACATATAAATAGCAAGCATGTTTCTGAAAGACTATACGAAATCTGATTTCTCATTCTGATCTCTTTACGTATTATGCGATTCTTTGCGTTATACGGTCTGAAATCTTTCTTTAAAAGTTGGCTAATCTGTAGCCCAGGATACTATCTGTCTGAATGGCTAATCTGTAGCCAATATCTCGTCTGACTGAATGGTAGTCTGTATCCCATAATACTGTCTGAATGGCTGATACGTAGCCATATCTTTGTCTGTCTATCTGATTTACTTTCTAGCTTTTATTCTGAAAATCTGTTTTCTTTTATTCTACAACATGCTTGCTAGTCATACAATAGGCTACTAAATGTGGAATGCTAACTCGCCCTTTGGCGCATGCTTTTATATCTTTCGGACTGAGTAAGATATAGCGGCTACAGACGGATCTACCAAACTTACTCAATATTCAACATTCAACTCCGAGAGTTTCAATTACGGGTTTACTATGATTTATACGGCTAAAACCTCTAACTTGCTAGAAACTGCTTTACATACCTTAACCTCGGGTTATCCATTTGTCGGATGAGGGCTACAGTCAGGTACTCCAGACTAATTCTCCCAGCGCATTCCATATACCGTCCAATTAATACTAAATACAACACTATTACGAAAGGACGATGTCACTTTCGATATATTTATAGCTAAATTTAGGCTTATCGAATGACAGTCGAAATTTTGCTATTTTTCAAAAGTCGGGGGAAGAGAGAAGTATTCACTTTACGGCTAGGAGCACATAGACACTAGTTTGGAGCAATTCTACTTACCTTAGTACGGTAGCTCGACGATTCGTCAGCCGTGATAGCCCCAGACAATCCGTAGGAATAGTCCCTACTGCTAAATACCTCGGTACCTGAGGTTAATTTGGACTTGGACTATGTTTGACGGCTTAATCGGTTGAATATTCACTTCAAACCCTCGTCTCTCTCTGTTTCTCACGAGTTATGGAAATTATCAAATGATTTCTGTAATTAAAACTAAAGTGGGGCTTTATATATAATGGCCACTATAAATCGCATTCAGGAAATGCGATTTATAGGAGTCGCATTCTTGGAATGTGATTTATAAGTTGCATTCTTGGAATGCAATTTATAATCCTTTGTCCTTGCGGCAACCGACTGGGCGCTTGTCCGATCTTTCCCCGGGCCTTTTTCTAGCATGTATGGCTTTCAAATACTCTTAACCAACATGCGAATAGGCCATCTATGTGCTGGGAATTTACAGGGTGTAACATTCTCCCCCCCCCTTAAGAACATTCGTCCTCGAATGTAAACTGTCATATAGAGGACTACTTAACTAGCTTAACTTGTTCTTAGGAAAATTTCGGCAAAGTTTCCCCTGTAATATGGACTATCCCAAAAATCTGAAACACAGAAAAGTCCAATACAGGTACTCCGCACAATACTATAGGATTCATTTGATAGCTAAACATCAATCTTTCTAATTTATACATAAACAACTGTAAGGTAC
>JACEIK010006036.1:0-20491 GCA_018107945.1 Datura stramonium
AATATCAATTACATATTACTACAATCATCCTCAACCTCAGCTAAAGGTGAATTAGCCACTCATTTGATGATTAAACATCTTCAAACAAGTAGAAATCATATAAGCAATTGAAATTGAAGAGAAAAAGGAAGAAAATTAACCCAAGAACTTCTTCAGCTCAACTGACTGATACCCACGTTCTTAGCTTGAAATGTCAGATATCTTAAAATAAAACCTAAGTGTGCTATTTATACAAGTGGGAAATTTTCCCGGAATAAAGCAGCAACGTGGCACGGAGGGTATCACAGAGCACCAGCTCCGTGCCACGGACCTGTCGCAGACCTTCACTGGAACTTGGGGTGCCGGATAATTATCTTCAGTGTGGCATGGAGGGTATCGCGGAGCCTTAGCTTCGTGCCATGGACGTAACACGCACCTTTTCTAGAATCCAGGTAAGCAGCTAAATCCTCCCACCGCATCACTGAAGTTAAAGCGGAGCATGGGCTCCGTGACACGCTGCCATCGCGTACCTTCACTGGAAATCCACCCAAATTCCACTCTAGGAAGAATGCCTCCGCGATGGTGGCATGACACGGCCCCTGTCACGGAGCATCAATTTTTAGCATTTCCTTGCCGACTTCCTAGTTTTGCTTCTGAGTCCATTCCTCCACTTCATCAACTTGTAGATTATCTCCCAAAATTCATTCTAACTGCAAAAATAATAATTAATCATGTTGGTTAGTATAAATCCACATTTACATAAAAAACACATGAGAATGTACACATAAAAGTAGATAAACAAGTAAAAATTAAGTAATAAAGTATCACTTGGGCATGAAATTATGCCCAAGATCAGTTATCTCGAATGATGAATTTCCTGAGTCAAGATTACCACATTGTTCGAAGAAAATCCTCCCATCTTCTACACTTTAGCTTGTGGTATGTTTTGAAATAAGTCATCGCAAATGCATGATTTCGTTATTGAGCTTTGTCAAGGGACAATGTTGAGATTCATTTTTACATGATGTCGTGTCTATGCATGATCTCGTTATTGAGCTTTATTAAGGGACAATGTTGAGCTTCATTTTTACATGATGTCGAGTCTACGCATGATTTCATCTTGAGCTTCGTCAAAAGACAATTTTGATCTTTGTTATATACGATGTAGAGCACTACATGTTTTTGGGAGAAGAGTCTAGCACCGAGCGGGTTAAGGGTCGCTCACCCTACGCCCCAGAACTACGCGCCAACGTAGGTTTCTACTATTATATTATTTTCGGGACCTCCCTTGTGAGCTACCCCTGCCCTAATTGGGCCCTGATCTTGATTTCGATATCATGATATCGTCCATAGCCATGGAGAGTTTATGGACGGCTCTACCCACTTGAATGTGAAAGTTGGGACCACATAAGTTTTATCGTGGTATGTCGGTTAAGTGACGAGTCTCCCACCATCTTATATAATTCTGGATTTGCATACTCATTGTTAATGGTTTCAATTGCATACATGCATGTTCTAAAAGTAAGGTTTGACTCATGTTCAGCTTCTCCATAAATGTTCTGCTTCAGCTTTGAGTTATTCGAGACAGTTGGTGTTTTGAGTTAAGAGTCATTATATTGTGAAAAGATCATGATTTCTGAAATAATGCATGCAAGCACTACCATTAGCATTCTGATAACATGTTTAATTTACGCATTATTTTTAAATAATTTATTTTCCATACATGAGCGTTTTTACTTACCTTGCATACTCGATACATTCCACGTACTGATCACATACTTTCTATATTGTATCATTTCATGATAGAGGACCCGATTCGCAGCTTCAATCAGATATTAGCCAGCTCTCCGGAGTCTTTATCAACATAGGAATGGTGAGTCCTCATCTTTTGGGGAATAGATTCCCAGTTTCGCGTAGTACTTCAGTTTCAATGTTATTGAGTTAGTTGGGGTCTTGTCCCATCAACTCGTTCAGAGTAAAGGCTTTCATACTTATGTTTATATAGCTTTGGATATTATCCTGTTGTGCTATTGCGTGAGACTTCCACTTAGTTTACATTTATGTTTTCTTTATGTTTATCAAATGAGTTAGTTAAATGCTTATTCCATGGATCGACTTGGGCTCTCTCGGGGTCCCTTCTCCCGTGTCTACGATCCGGCTGTACGTTCAGGTCGTGATAGAAAGCCTCTCCTAAAGATTGGGGAAAACTTTGTAGGACACTCAATGTAACACCCCAAAAGTTCCCAAGATTAAAATCAAGATCTGGAATATGCTCAATAGAAAAATCTGCAAAAATGCCTCAGAACGACTCGTCTAAAGAGTCGTTGGTCGCTCTAATCACTCGTTAGAGGAAGTCGTTGGAAAGGTTTCAGAAAATGGTTCCAAGTTTTTTGATGCCACGAGAGGAAATAACGAGTCATTGTGTGAAACAACCACCCGTCAGATGCAATCGTGGTAAGTTGCAGTTTGGACTTCTCAGAGGGGACGAGTCAGGTGACGACTCGTCGGTTACCGTAACGGGTTGTCATGAAGAGTCATTAGTTGGAGTTTAGGGTTCCTGGGTCAGTGACGACGGATGGTTACAACAGACCCTTTCAGCTAACAATGACCCGTCATGTTGATCATTGGAAGGGACTCAAGGGTTGGTCCAGTGGGGACGATGAAAGGAATTGATGAGTCATTGGATTAAGTAACGACTCGTCGTGTCAATCGTTGGAGGGATCGTAGGTTGAGGAGGAAGTAGTGTCGACGGGAGGTGGTGACGAGTCATTGGATGAAGTAATGACTTGTTTTGTTGGTCGTTGGTTGAGGAAGCAGAAACTGAGAAGTAGACCCCCAGAAGAAAATGATGGTCACCCAACGAGTCATGGTGAGGACCAAATGACTCATGGTGAGGGTCGTGGTCGCAGATCGGGAAGATTTTAATGTTTTTCCCAAGGGTATTTTTGTAAAGTCCTATGCTCCCAGTTCCTAAATGGAGTCGTTTTGGGCATTTTAAGGGACCTTTTTAGAGGTTTTACAACCTAACCTCTCTTTCCCTCAACTCTCCTTCCTCCCCCTCTCAACATTAAGAATTCAACTAATATTTTCTTCAAGGGTTTAGTTCAAGTGGAGATTCCTTGAATCAGGTATGTGGGTTTTTTAAAAAAGGATATGCTTCCATCCTTGTGCCCCAAACTTTTTATTTAAAACCCGAATCTATTTTTCTAGAGAAGCATGATCTAGGGTTTCGATCTATGGGTGATTTATTCTATGTCTTCTATGAATTCTAAGACACATTAGGAATAAAAGTCATTTATGTTTATGGGATTATTTTTAATATCTTGAATTGTGTATTCAATAGTGAAAATGCATGATTATAGAATTTCCTCCATGAGATAACTTGTCACTTGATTGGGATTTCATAATTGTTCACTTGATTATATCAATACTTGTATCCATGTCCAAAATATGTGAAGATCATAAGAATTCCCTAAAAATCTAGAATATATGATTTGATAGATATGTTGAGATGAGATTCGACTTATGGGATTGATCAATGTGAAGCATGTATAAGTTTTCATTATGATTTTGATGTAGATGTTTTGGGTAAGATGTGAACCTATTATAATGGCATGATTATCAAATTTTCTTCATGAATTAGCCTATATTCCAAAATGGGGTCCATGAAATCAACATATGCTTCTACCCTGATCTCGTTGTACATGTTTAAGGTATGAGCTTTTCATAAATCTAGAATAAATGAATCAGTGTATACATGTTAAAGTATGAATTGGACCTATGGATCCTATATGACTCTATGTTATACGTCGTATGTTATGAACGTGGAGCTTGAATGTTGTGGAGGTGTGTAAAGTATAATCTGAATCTATAGATGTTCGTAAATGTAAAATATGTCGATTAAATGATGATTTGGTTCCATGATAATATGAACTATGAAGATAAAGCTTGAGAATGATACTTCAGACTTTTGGGCTTGTTGTTAGTGGAAAGTAGCCTTAATCCTTTCTAAATGAATGCAGTATGATGAAAAAAGTAAATGCTCATATTTCTAATTAGTTGTAGTAGCGTAGACCAGATGAATAATGTTATATTCGTACTTCTCACGTTCTAGTACAGTTAGGGACTCTCCATAGCCGAGAATGTTTCCCTTAGATCAGCCAGAGACTCTCCATAGCCGAGAATGTTTCCCTTAGATTAGCCAGGGACTCTCCATAACTGAGAATGTTTGCTTAGATCAGCCAGGGACTCTCCATCGCTGAGAATGTTTCCCTTAGATCAGTTGGGACTCTCCATAGTAGAGAATGACTCCCTTAGTTATGTTATCAGTTTGGCCTAGTTTTGTATAGTTCAGACTTCAGTTTAAGACAGATATCGCATAATGCAATCTTGGTTTTCAACAGATATCCAGTACAGTGTATGATATTAGCTTCAGTTTCAGCTGTCATTATATGTTCAGTACATGACCCTTACGCATGAGTTTGATGATGCTTTAGAATATGGGTTCCAAATAAAAGTTTCATGTTGATATGTGTATGTGACTTAGAAGAGGGTTGTTGCATTCTAATTTAGTTATATGTTGATGTACTCAGTTTATTCTCTTCTTGTATACCTGTATGTTTCGTTTATTTACATTTTCCCGCATGCTCAGTACATTCCAAGTATTGACAACATACTTTATGTTCTATATCATTTCATGATATAGATTCAGGTATCCAGACTCACCCCCGCGGGTAGACACGCTCCTTCTTCCATCTCTATGGATTGTGGTGAGTCTTAATCTCTTGAAGATGAGATCTATGTTTCTTATTTCAGTTATATTTCAGTTTTCAGACTTTAGGAGTTTGTTGGGGGCCTGTCCTAGTAGCTCATCAGTTTAGTAGAGGGTTTCAGACATGTGTAATCAAATTCAGTCTATGTATTAAAGTTTTGTTGGATTATGTCTTTAAGTTTTAAGTTTGACTCCTTACAGTTAGCTTCGCTCGTTATGTTTCTGTTAGCTATTTCTTTTGCTAAGTGTTACACTATGATTACACCATGGGTCGACTTGGAGCCCTTTCGGGGTTCCTTTTCCCGTGTTATAGCTAAGGTGTGAACTCTGGTCGTGACAAACTTGGTATCAGAGAAAAGGTTTAGAGTGTCCTAGGGTGTCTGAAAGCCACGTTAAGTAGAGTCTTCTTCATGAGTGTTAAACACGCCACACTTATGATAAAGAGGCTATGAGACATTTTAGGAATGTTCCCTTTTCTTCATGATTCTTATCGTGCGTAGAGTATGAAACTCTAACAGTTCCTCCCCTGACTCGTGCTTTATGCACTCGCAGATAATGCCTACCAGAAAAGCGAATGGAAGGAGAAATGGTAGTGGCCACCAGCAAACACCACCAGCCCCAGCGAACACGATGGACAACTATGTTACTCATGCTGAGTTTCGGGAAACCCTTAATATGTTGGCGTAGGTCATGACCACCCAGATTAATCAACAAGCAATGGCTCATGTTCTCCAGAACGAGAATGTAGCTGCAGCAAGGGTAAGAGGTTCTTCGAATGAACCCACCCGAATTCTTTAGGTAAAAGGTGGATAAGGACCTATATGAGTTCTTGGAAGAGATCCAGAAGATCACCCAAATCATGGGGGTGTTGGGAATTGAGAGCACAGAATTAGCCTCCTACCTGCTGAAAGGAGTCGCTTATATATGGTTTTGCCAGTGGAGAGACAGTCGGAGAATTGAAGCAGCCCCCGTAGGTTGGGATAAATTTATGACTGCGTTCCTGGATAGGTTTTTCCCTAGGGAGTTGAGAGAGGCAAAGGCGGCAGAATTCATCAACTTGAGAAAGAACGACATGACTGTCCAGGAGTATGTGTTGGATATCACCCAGTTATCCAAGTATGCACCGGAGATGGTAGCCGACCAGAGGGCCCGAGTGAGCAAGTTCGTGATTGGAGTTTCATATTCCTTGGTTAAAGAGTGCAGGACTGCCATATTGCACAGGGATATAGATTTTCCACGTTTGGTGATATTCGCTCAGCAAATAGAAGCGGAACAGGTGAAGGAAAAAGACAGAGAGGCCAAGAGGGCCAGGACAGGAGATCCAGAGTTTTCCCCGCAGAGGACGAGTGGTAGACACCGCTCACATTCCCAGCAAAAATCATCATTCCCAGCACTTTTGACTGTCAGTTCTCCATACAAACCCAGGGTAAAGGAGATTATGTATCCGTTGTGTACCAACTATGGGAAGCACCATTTGGGAGAATGCATGGCCGGCTCAGATACTTGTTTTTGGTGCAGCAAGTTGGGCCATAAGCACCGAGATTGCGCAGTGACTAAGCAAGGCGAGAGTAGATCCTCGGCCACCTCTTCAATAGCTCCGATAGCTCATACATTTTAGTAGGTTGTATAATCTAGCTCGGGTGATGGACGATGTAAAAACTACTATGATGCCATAGCAATACACCAGGATAAGGGCAAGTCGCCAGTAGTAGTCACAAGTATGTTGTGAATTTTGTGTTAATCCATGCATGTTGCTAGCACCAAAACCCCAGTCTTGAATAAGAAGCTCTATAATAGTTGTTGAGAAGAGATTGTCGATGTGTGATGTGAATAGTAGTGAGTGTAAGGCTTGCAGTGAAGGTTAGAGGTGAAACAGAAGATAGGAGTTAGTGATTAACCCCGACCTTAAGAAAGATTTAGGAGCCTTTGAATGACGACTTTAAGCTAAGGGGAGATGGTAAGTATGTGCGGCAAGTCAAACCTTTAGAATGCTAATAGGGGTGTTCCAGCGCTAGCAATGGGGGTATGTCAACCTCTTCAGGTTTAGACAACCTCTCTTGTATTTCAGTTGAAGCTAAGTTATACTCATCCCTATGTGCAGATTTCCAGAATTTCAAGGTAACCTCTTTAGACAGCGATGCCAGTCTTACTCTACAAATCCTTAAGGCTCATCTTCATGTTATGAATCATCTATGTGTGTCAACTCCTGTCTTCCAGTATGATCAGCTCGAACTCAGTCTTCAGAAGATGCTTTAGTAGCTCAGTAGAATAAGGTTATCTCTTGTGTGTGATTAGTTATAGATGTCATGAATGGCTCGTTCTCATGAGTCCTTTACTTTCAGTTATACCAGATATCGTGAATTCTAACCCAGTAACAGAAAGCGATTTGAGAATGAAGGCTCAGTCTGTATCAGCTTAGTGCCGGTTAGAGGGAAAGAATCCTTCTCAGTGCTCTACCTAGTTCCATGTTAGTTTCATGTCTTTCAGTCCCTCTTGTGCCCTAGTATGCATGTATGATTTAGATGTTCAGTGCAGATATGTAAGATCATACGGAGTCAAATACTCCATTTTTTCAACTGTAATTGATCAATTTTGGGATTTTAGTTCCATCAATATCCTTTTAGTATGTTTAGCCAACATTCGAGGACGAATGTTCCCAAGGGGGAGATATTATAACACCCCAAAAGTTTCCAAGATTAAAATCAGGATTTGGAATATGCTCAGCAGAAAAATCTGCAACAGTGCCTCAGAATGACTCATCCAACGAGTCATTGGTCACTCTAAGACTCGTTAGAGGAAGTTGTTAGAAAGGTTTCAGAAAATGGTTCCAAGTTTTTTGATTCCACAAGAGGAAAGAATGAGTCATTGTGTGAACAACGACCCGTTAGATGCAATCGTGGTAAGTTGCATTTTGGACTTCTCAGAGGGGATGATTCAGGTGACAACTCATTGGTTTTCGTAAAGGGTCATAATGAAGAGTTGTTAGTTGGAGTTTAGGGTTCAGAGTTAGTGATGACGGATGGTTACAATGGACCGTTTAAGTTAAGAATGACTTGTCGTGTCAATCATTGAAAGGGACTCAAGGGTTGTCCCAGTGGGGATGACGGAAGGAATTGACGAGTCGTTGGATCAAGTAATGACTCATCATGTCGGTCGTTGGAGGGATCATAGGTTGAGGAGGCATTGGAGTCGACCGGAGGTGGTGATGAGTCTTTGGATGAAGTAATGACTCATCCTATTGGTTGATGGTTGAGGAAGCAAAAACTGATAAGTAGACTCTCAAAAGCAAAGGATGGTCACCACGAATCGTAGTGAGGACCAATGACTCGTGGTGAGGGTCGTGGTCGTAGATTGGGCAGATTTTAAAGTTTTTCCCAGGGGTATTTTGGTAAAGTCCTATGCTCCCAGTTCCTAAATGATATTGTTTTAGTCATTTTAAGGGACATTTTAGGGGTTTTCTAGCCTAACCTCTCATTCCCTCAACTTTCGCTCCTCTCCCTCTCAAGATTAAGAATCAACTAAGATTTTCTTCAAGGATTCAAGAGTTTAGTTCAAGTGGAGATTCCTTGAATCAGGTATGTGGGTTTTTAAACAAGGATATCCTTCCATCCTTGTGCCCCAAACATTTTATTTAAAACTCGAATCTCTTGTTCTAGAAAAGCATGATTTACGGTTTCAATTTATGGGTGACTTCTTCTATGTATTCTATGAATTCTAAAATCTATTAGGAATAAAAGTCATTTATGTTTATGCGATTATTTTTAATATCTTGAATTGTGTATTCAATAGTGAAAATGCATGATTATAGAATTTCCTCCATGATATAACTTGTCACTTGATTGAGATTTCGTTATTGTTCACTTGATTATATTAATACTTGTATCCATGTCCAAAATATGTGAAGATCATAAGAATTCCCTTAAAAACTAGAATATATGTTTTGATAGATATGTTGAGATGAGATTCGAACTTGTGGGCTTGATCAATGTGAAACATGTATATGGTTTCATTATGATTTTGATGTAAATATTTTTGGTAAGAGGTGAATATATGATAACGGCATGATTATCGAATTTTCTTCACAAATTAGAGTAAATTCCAAAATAGGGTCCATGAAATCAACATATGCTTCTACCATGATCTCGTTATACATGTTTAAGGTATGAGCTTTCCGTATATCTAGGATAAATGAATCAATGTATACATGTTAAAGTATGAATTTGACCTATGGATCCTACCTGACTCTATGTTATGCATCATCTGTTATGAACAGGGAGCTTTAATATTGTGGAGATGTGTAAAGTATGATCTGAATCTATAGATGTTCGTGAATGTAAAATGTGTGGATTAAATGATTATTTGGTACCATGACGATATGAACTATGAAGATAAAGCATGAGAATGATACTTCAGACTTTTGGGCTTGTTGTTAGTGGAAAGTAGGCTTAATCCTTTCTAAATGAATGCAGTATGATGAAAACAGTAAATGCTCATATTCCTAATTAGTTCTAGTAGCGTAGACTAGATGAATAATGTTATATTCATACTTCTCACGTTCTAGTACAGTCAGGGACTCTCCATAGCCGAGAATGTTTCCCTTAGATCAGCCAGAGACTCTCCATAGCTGAAAATGTTTCCCTTAGATCAGCCAGAGACTCTCCATAGCTGAGAATGTTTCCCTTAGATCAACCAGGAACTCTCCATAGCTAAGAATGTTTCCTTTAGATCAGTTGGGACTCTCCATAGCAGAGAATGATTCCCTTAGTTATGTTATCAGTTTGGCCCAGTTCTATATAGTTCAGACTTCAATTTAAAATAGATATTGCATAATGCAATCTTAGTTATCAGTAGATATCCAATACATTGTATGATATTAGCTTCAGTTTCATCTTTCATTATATGTTCAGTACATGACCCTTACGCATGAGTTTGATGATGCTTCAGAATATGAGTTCCAAATAAAAGTTTCATGCTGATATGTGTATGTGACTCAGAAGAGGGCTATTGCATTCTAATTTAGTTATATGTTGATTTACTCAATTTATTCTCTTCTTGTATACTTGTATGTTTATTTTATTTACATTTTTCCGCATGCCAGTACATTTCAAATACTGACCGCATACTTTATGTGCTTTATAGTTTCATGATATAGATTCAAGTATCCAGACTCAGCCCTGCGGGTAGACACGCTCCTTCTTCCATCTTAGCGGATTGTGGTGAGTCCTCATCACTCGAGGACGAGATCTACATTCCTTATTTCAGTTATATTTTCAGTTTTCAGACTTTAGGAATTAGCTGGGGGCCTGTCCCAGCAGCTCATCAGTTTAGTGGAGGCTTTCAGACAAGTGTAATCAGATTCAGTCTATGTATTAAAGTTTTGTTGGATTATGTCCTTAAGTTTTAAATTTGAATTTGACTCCATACAGTTAGCTTCCGCTCAATTATGTTTCTGTTAGTTGTTTCTATTGCTAAGTGTTACGCTATGATTACGCCATGGGTTGACTTGAAGCCCTTTCGGGGTTCCTTGTCCTGTGTTACAGCTTGGGTGTGAACTCGGGTTGTAACACTCAAAAAATAAGCAAAGACAAAAATTTAATTTTAAGACAATGAAAAGACATTCAACTCAAAAGTATTACCTCAATGTTGTTTGTTTCAAACAAAATTACTCGTGAATCCATGATAAGGATGAAAATCAATGATGGAGCATTTCTCCAAGCCAACATTGATTAAATCTTATTATGAAGACAAGGCGGCAAGTAGAAAAGCATGCACGAAGAAGAACACTAGTCAACATGAGAGGCACTCTAGCCACTCAAACTCAAGGTTCCATCCCTAAACTTGACGGCTCAACCCAAAATATCTCTGGTAGCATATCACCTCACCTTACCTCCTGTCCGTAGGATTTCTCCAATTAATTTTGATGAAATATTTTCAAACCCAATCGCTCCTAGAGTTATGTCAAGGATCAATGTACAACTAGCTATGATTACTTTATTAATTGAAAATGCCATCAAAATCGGCCAACAATGCGACCACTTAGAAGACTTAGAAAGTATCCAAATATAGAATACCGTCGAGGGTTCTCTCGAGAAGTATTCATAGTTTACACTTTGAAGACTTTTTCATATACCCAGATTATGTGCCTACACAAGGATTTAAGTTACCAAGATCGCATGCAAGGATAGCAGGTTCAACGTGTCCACAGTTTGATCCTTCTAAGCATTTATCTCGTGATCAAGACCATGAAAAAAAATAAGTAACCTTAATACATAATTTTCAAAACTTCATCGACACCAACAAGTTGAAAAAGCATGAATCAAAGAAAAGGACACTCAATCCTAACCACTAGAAGTAAGGGGAAAACGATCGAGTGTTAATGATTCCCCATGTAAGATAAAATCCTTTAAAGGTGAGCTTATCATAAAAATTAGCTTTACGATTCTCCACCCACCCGCTCTTCTTCACTTTCACTTGTAATTTTGTCACGACTCGAACATAGGCCCGGATCAAGACACGGGACAAGGATCCCGAGAGACCCCAAGTCGACCTATGGCATGAACATACTTCTAACTCAGTCAAATCAAGTGGAAGACTTAACATAATAAGCATAACAGAAGTCTAAACATAACATGACATCGAAATCGAAATTCACATAATACATGATTAGCTTATTACTACATACAGTCTGAACACCTCTACATAACTGATGGGTTGATGGGACAACACCCTCAACTAACCGACAAGTCTAAAAGTTGAAAATACGAAGATATCTAATAGCAAATGGTCCTCGGGAGATAAGGACTCACCACTTAGCTGGATGCTAACTCCAGAACTAGCTAATGGCGGGGCTAAGTCTGAAGATCGGAGCCTGTATCATAAAATGATACAGTATAGAGTATGCGGTCAGTACGTGGAATGTACCAAGTATTCAAGGTAAGTAAAACCGCTTAATAAGTAAAATCATTTAAAACATACATAATATAAAACATGAACGCTTGCATGCTATTTTCTAAAATCATGATCTGAACATAACATAACATCATAACTGAATCGAATGATCCAAAGTTGAAATATGATAATCATAAATAAAACTGATCATTGGGACAAACATATTTTAGAACATATATAGATATCATGACTGATAAACATGCATAACTGAAATCATGAGGAACAATGGGAGACTCGTCATATAACTGACATTACCATGACAGAGCTTACGCGGTCCCAACTATCACACTCATAGTTGTGTCTAGTACTTTCTGTTTTAGACTTTAGTGAGATAGTTGGGGTCTTGTCCCATCAACTCGTCAGTAGTAGAGGCTTTTCATACATGGTATGTAATCAGCTTCGGTCTTGAGTTATGTATTCCGATGTTATGAGATTGTTAAACTTCCACTATGTTATTTATGTTGATCTTCAGCTTTAATATGATTGATTTAGATGTCATGTTCATGCTATGGGTCAACTTGGAGCCTCTCATGATTGCTTGTCCCATGTCTCAGTCCAGGCCTATGTTCGGGTCATGACATAAAGATATGACCGGAGATGTTGAGAAGGATGCACCGGCAGAAATTCTTATTAAGGAAAGTAAAATTCCTCCCAATCAAAAGGAAGTGGTGGTGATAGGTCAAAATAAGGGGGGAGAGATCCCAAATTTCATTTTTCCTGTTCCTAAACTTCCTCCTCCAATCCTGTAAAGATTGAAGAAGAAGATTGATGAATGGAAGTTTTGTAAGTTCCTGTCTATGCTGAAAGCAATTATCGATGAACATCCCTTTGGTTGAAGCTCTTGAACAAAGGATTAGTTATGCAAAGTTCATGAAAGATCTTATCACCAAGAAGAGAAGGTTAGTTTTTGATACCGTGGAGGTCAAGCACTATTGTAGTGCGATTGTGAGCAGCATATTGATGCAAAAGAAGGAGGATCCAGGATCTTTCACTATCCCTTGCACCATTGAGGTTTATTATCACGATCGAACATAGGTCCGGATTGAGACACGGGATAAGGAACCCCGAGAGTCCACAAGTTGACCCATGGCATGAACATAACCTATAAACTCAGCATAATGATGTGGAAGTCCAATCATACATTATAGCGGGAGTCTAAAAACATAATAACATCTGAATATCTAAATACATAACCCAATTTTGAAGATGAATACGTATTATGTCTGATAAGCCTCTACATACTGACGATTTGATGGGACAGGACCCAAACTAACTCACTAAGGATTGAAACTAAAAACACTGAATATAACTGAAAAAGGTCCTCGGAGGATGAGGACTCACCAACTCTGGTTGAGGTATGCGAACTCTAAGAATCAGCTAATGATAGGGCTGAACCTGAATGTCTGAGCCTGTATCATGAAATGATACAACATAGAGTATGCGGTCAGTACTTGAAATTTATTGAGTATGCAAGGTAAATAAAATGAACAGTTAAAATACATAAGAGTTCATAAGAGTAAGACAGCATGATCATAAAGTAAATATCATAATGTAAACATAAGGGCTCAAGGTTTTCAAACAATTCGTAAACCAGTCATAATCATAATCATAAGAGAAGACGTTATAAAACGTAACTTGAGCCAAAGTAACATCAACATAACCATGCATAAATTATGAGGAACAATGGTAGGACTCGTCATAACCGACACCATCATGATATAGTTTACATGATGCCCCAACTATCTCGTCAAGTGGGCAGAGTCGTCCTAGGCTTGCCAGGAAAGGGACGTGCATTATGTGATATCACGGGGATCCATTAACATTTGTATATCTATACCTATGGTGGCATGTAGTTCTGAGACCACGGGGTTTACTTGAACGCTGGGTCTACTTAATGCTAGATACTGCTCCCAAAAACATGCACATGAGGCTCATATCATAATCATAAATTATTCATGAAGTTCATGGCCAATTACATCATAACATACTTGATCATACTTGAAATACATGATTTGCCATGAATAAGGGTCCGTGAGTCGGCCAAGAGTCATAAATTCATAAATCATGAAATTCATGCATACTTGTCAAACATGTATATACTTGATATTCATAAATCCGTAATGAGCTCTTGAAGAGAATTCATAACATAAATCATAAATCATAATTTACACTTGATAAGATCAAAATCATAATAGAATCATAACTTGACATTTCATGAACCATGCATAATTGGGCATAATTCAATTAAAATTTGAAACTATAAATTAATAATCAAAATAGTTACAAAATCTGCCCATAGATCATAAAATATGATTTGATATATAAAGGAAATTGACCCATAGATAAATCATAGAGAATTTCATAAGAATTAGAATCACCCCATAGATCATGAAATTTGAATTTAGAATTAAAATCCATGGAATTGAGAAGGATTTAGGGTATGAGAGTAAAAGGAACTCTCATTTATAACCCCACACACTTGGGTAAATCAGATTTACAATTCCTCTTGAAATCCCAAAGGAAATTAAAAACAAATTGGATAAATTCTTCAAGCTTGTTCTCCAAGAAAGAGCTATAAGTTGCATGCATGGAGTGGAAATGCTTAGAATTGGTTTAACACCCTTAAAACCCTGCTAACGGAGCTTAAAACAACGTAGTTTAGGACCTTAGGACTTAGAAATTATGAAAATACCCTTAATGAAATGCCTAAAATTTTTGCATTGCCAGTGACCACGAGGCCTTCAAAGATTCGTTCTTTGCTCCAAGGGGTCATTACCTTACTCATAGTTTCACTCCATTTTCCAAACTAAAGTCTTCCACCACGACTGGACAGGATGATTCATTACTAGCCCTAATGACTCGTCGCTTCCGTCCGTCGTCACCACTGCTCGCTTCTTGGAAATCCTCCCAACGAAAACTTACCATGACTCGTTGTCTCTTACAATGAGTCATACCGTGACTCGTGTTGGTCACCTTGACATGGACCACCCTCACAACAACCTCCTTACCATGACTCATTATATTAACCAACAGGTCATCCTTAGACCCATTCCTCCCAAGTCTAGTTCTGCAGACCCTCATTACGAGTGCCACTAACGGGTTGTTAGACCCACCAAAGTCGTTTTGAGAGAAATCTTAGATTTTTCCCGAGTCTAGTCTTAGGAACTTCCGGGGTATTAAAATATCATCCTCTTGGGAACATTCATCCTCGAATGTGAATGAACATACTAAAAAACTAGGGAAACATAACTGACATCTCACATACTGAACTTCTAAGGATGAAAACTAACGGAGTGACTAACTCTGGATTGGAATACATGACTGAACTGAATTCATGAATTACACATGCATACGTTAACATGAAAGAAACTGAGACACATGAACTGAACATGAAACTGAATAGAGTACCAGGGAGGAAACTGGTACCTCAAGCTGAAATTAAGCTGAAAGGGAATAGATGCGGGTATTTAGCCATCATATCTGCTTCAGCTTCCCATGTAGCTCCATTGACATGTTGATTCCTCCATAAAACCTTTACTGAGGCTACTTCTTTGTCCCTTAGCTTCCCAACCTAATGATCAAGTATTTCCACTAAAACTTCCTCATAGTTGGGACTATCCTTCACACCCACACTCTCCACCGGAACAACCAAAGTTGGATCACCCATGCACTTCTTTAAAAGCGGCACATGGAACACCGGATGAACTGAAGCCAATTCGAAGGGCAACTCTAATTCATATGCCACCTTGCCAACACACCCATAATTCGGTATGGGCCAACATAACGAGGACTCCACTTCTCTTTCTTTCCGAATCTCATCACTCCCTTCATGGGAGATACCTTCAGAAACACCCAATCATCAACTTAAACTCAAGCTCCATCCTCCTAACATCTGCATAGGACTTTTGATGACTCTGAGTTGTTTTCAACCTTTTCCTTATAAGCTGAACTTTCTCCAAAGCCTCATGAACTGAATCTGGTCCTATCAATGCAGCTTCACTGATTTCGAATTAACCAATAGGCGATCTACATCTCTGCCCATAAAGAGCCTCAAATGGATCCATCTGAATGCTGGAATGATAACTACTGTTATATGCAAACTCAATGAGAGGTAAATGGTCATCCCAAATACCTTTGAAATCAATCACACATGCTATCAACATATCCTCGGGAGTATGAATAGTTCGTTCCTTCTGACCACCTATCTGCGGGTGAAAAGTTGTGCTAAGCATAACCTGAGTACCAAGTCCCTTCTGAAACAATCTCCAAAACTGGGAGGTAAACTGAGTGACTTTATCGGATATGATGGACTAGAGCACTCCATGCAACTGAACTAACTCCTGAATGTACAACTTAGCATAATCCTCCGCTAAATCGGTAGTTTTGACCGATAGAAAATGAGTTTCTTTAGTTAAATCTATAACCACCCAAATAGAGTCATACTGTCGAAGAGTGTGAGGCGACCCTGTAATGAAATCCATATTGATCTCCTCCCACTTCAAGTAGGGATACTAATATCTTGGAGCACACCTCTAGGTCTTTGATGTCCACTATCACCTGTTGATAATTCGAACACTTATCCACAAACTCTAATATGTCCTTCTTCATGCCACTCCACCAATCGATTTCCCGTAAATCATGGTACATCTTTGTGGCACCTGGATTTATAGAATATCTGGAACCATGAGCCTCGTGCAACATCCAATCCCTCAAGTTATCAACTCCCGGTACACATAAACGACCCTAATATCATAGTACCCCATCTCCCCCTTAGGGGAAGACCTCCACCATCTGGTTTTGAACGGCTTCCTTCAACTTTACTAAAATAAGATCCTCGTCTTGTCTAGATTTTGACCCCCCTCACCAAGGAAGATTTTGATCTATTTTGAAAAATGACACCACCATCTGTCGAGTCAACGAGATGACTCCTAGCCATGCAAGCCGATGCACCTTCTTCACTAACTCTTTCCTCTCCTCATCTATATGGGACAAACTCTCCATAGAAATTCTACTAAGAGCGTCTTCCACCACATTGGCCTTACCCGGATGATAAAGGACACTCATAATCTTTCAAAAGCTCCAACCACCTCCTCTGATGTAGATTCAAATCCATTTAGGTAAACACGTACCGTAGACTTTTGTGGTCCGTAAATGATGAAGGGTACTTATGCATCTCTTAGCCATATTTTGCCTATACTTTACTATGTTTTAAGAATAAATTATGTATGTTTGTATGTGTTTATGTTATACATTTATGAAAATAGCTAACGCACATGATTAGATGCTTTCAGGATAAAAATGATGGAGTTGGATGTATTTGAGGCTTTTGGAATGAATTTGAAGAAGATGGAATGAACAAAGTAGGATAAAGGCCAAAACAGTGCACTGCTACGCCCGCGCGACCAGCAGTGCGAGGCGCCAGCATTTTAGCACTACAGCATGTGCGACGCGACAAAGCATTGGTTTGATGGCATGCGCGAGGCACAGTTCATCCAATGCGATGGCATGCACAGCGCTCCAAGGGTGTTCAACGACCAAAAGTCAAACCCACATCAACTAAGAAAAGGAGCTACAAGTCCAAATCAAATCCTTGAAGGAACAAGAAAAGCATCAATCTAATATTTTAAATACCCTTTTATTTTTGTGTAATAGAGACACAATTGACACAACTACCACAATTAACACGATACAAGCGAAGCAAGTTGTAAAGTTTTATTTCACAAAATAGATTGAGATACATATTGTTGAATTGTTCTTCCGTATTTTTTGGCAATAATCAAGTGAGTTTCTTTCAATCGTTGTTGTAAGTTTTAATTTATGCTTTTTTCTATGAATGCTATAAATTTACTTATAATTATGAGAGGCTAAAGCCTCCACAACTGGGATTGTGGGAACTATGGTGAATTAACGAACTAGGGTTTGCACGACGTGATTCTAAACCAATACTAAATGCTTGTGTTGTATTCTCTTCATCTTTAAATGTTTCTTAGCACTGCGCAATATTAGGACTTGCCTAAATTCTCTATTTGCTTTAGCCTAGAGAAGTATAGATTAGGAAAAGAGAATTATAACAAAACTTTGGCCTTTATGATCATTGTATTAACTTGAGTTGTGGTCGCAGGATAATTAAATTTGGGACATAGTGATAACGGTTAAATTGAAATCGTTTATGAGACCTAACCCGGTGATTGATTATAGTCATCCAATAGGGATGAACCAGTTATTTGGATGAACCCTTGTTATCAGTTATACAAGTAAAGTATTGGGATAGATCACAAGTTTAAAACCTAAAGTAGTTAAGAACCCATGGGGAACACTTACCCTAGTTAATTGCATTAATTTGGAATTGACATTCAATTTCTTTACAATATTACCTGTTACTTTTACAAATTCCCCCCTTTAGGAGATAATTGACTTAAAATCATAAATACTAGCGTTTTTCTATATCCTTTCATATTTCCTATGGGATCGACCCTAACCTCTTAGTTGGGTTCTTTATTGACAATGACTGCTTCATACTTTGTTAGGAAGTGTGAGTTTGAGCGTTATCAGTAAACACATCCAGATGGACCCCATACAGATAGTATCTCCAAATCTTCAAGGCAAATACTACCGCCTCCAATTTGATGTTTTGAGTCGAATAGTTCTTTTCATGGACCTTTAGCTGACTAGATGCATAGGCTATAACTTTACCGTGCTACATTAGTACACAAACAAGACCGATCCTCGAAGCATCGCAATGTACCACAAACCCATCAGTACCCTCAGGTAAGGTCAACACTGTTGTTGAGGTTAGTTGAGTCTTAAACTCTTGGAAGCTCTTCTCATAAGCCTCCGACCATTGAAACTTCACTTTCTTTCGGGTCAAATTAGTCAACGGTGTCATAATGGATGAAAACCCTTTGATAATCCTTCCATAGTAACCAGTTAAACCAAAAAAACTCCTGATATCCGAAGGATTCACCGCTCTAAGCTAATTCTTCACCACTTCTATCTTCTAGGAGTCCACCTACATACCCTCACTTGACACCACATGACCCGAAAATGCTACCGAGTTTAACAAAATCTTACACTTGCTGACCTTAGCATACAACTGATGATCCTTCAGAGTTTGTAGCACCACCCTCAAATAAGTGGCATGCTCCTCTTTACTCCGAGAGTATATGAGAATATCATCTATGAACACAATCACGAACATATCAAAATATGTCTTGAACACCCTGTTCATCAAATCCATAAAATCTGAAGGAGCATTCGTTAGTCGAAAAGACATAACTACAAACTCATAGTGACCATATCGAGTCCTGAAGGCCGCCTTTGAAATGTCACACTCTCAAACCCTGAGCTGATGGTATCCAAATCTGAGGTCTATATTTGAAAAACACTTAGCACCCTGAAGCTGGTCAAACAAATCATCAATCCTGGGGAAGGGATACCTATTCTTGATGGTAACCTTGTTTAATTTTCAATAGTCAATGCACATCTGAAGGGAACCATCCTTCTTTCGGACGAAGAGAACTGGTGCACCCTATAGGGGTTTGCTAGGTCTGATGAAACCCTTGTCTAAGAGATCCTTCAACTGCTCCTTCAACTCCTTTAGCTCAGCTGGAGCCATTCTGTAAGGACGAATAGATATAGGCTGCGCATGGGGAAGAAGGTCAATACTAAAATCAATCTCGAGCTCAGGGGAAAATCCCAGTAAATTATTTGGAAATACTTCTGGATAGTCGCATACTACGAGAACTAACTGGATAGTTGGGGCTTTGGATGTAACATCCTTAAACCTAACTAGATGGTACACGCAACCCTTAGAAATCATCTTTCTATCCTTAAGGTAGGAAATGAAGCGACTTCCTACAGGCACAGCTGAACTAACCATCCACTATAGGATTGGCTCACCCAAAAACTGAAACTCTACCGCACGGGTTCTATAATTTACTGAGGCATAACATGCATCTAACCAATCCATGCCAAAGATAACATCAAAATCTATCATGGTTGGCTCTATTATGTCTGCTGAGATGACTTTCTAAAGGACTGTGATAGGGCAGTTTTTATATACCCGCTGAGCTATAACTGAATCACCAACTTGAGTAGAGACTGAGAAGGGTTCTGATAGGATTTCGATACTGACTCTGAAACTACAAGAAACATAGGACGTCACAAAAGATAAAGTAGCCCCTAGATCTAACAATGCATATACGTCAAAGTTGAATACTTGTAACATACCGGTGACCATATCTGGTGAATTCTCCTGCTCCTGTCGGGATGCAAGGGCATAAAATCAATTCTGGCGTTGGCCACCACCTGCACTAGTGGACGCACCCTGCTAAGTTGGCACTACTGCTGAACTGGTAGCTTGAGCATGACCTCTACTATCACCTGTCTAGACAAGGTACACTCCTGGCGCATGTCGCTGGATCTACCACACCCAAAATAGATATCTAATCCCATCAAGCACACTCCTATATGACTCTTGCCACACTTTCTGTAGGTCAAAAAGGTATGCTCTGTCTGCATGCTCCTATAGCCCCTAGAACCTGAGGTGTTGCTCATCTAATCACCTCGCGGTCTAGATGGAGCACTGGCCGATGATGGCGCTAGAGCTTATGACTTCTGATGAGACTGCTGGCGATGTCCACCTCTTGATCTCTGCTGAGAGAACCCATAACTGTCTGTCCTAGCCCTCTTTCTGGTGAGCCCGCAAGTGTACGGGTTGTACAAGTAATATAGTGGCCCTTTTTAAGAACCGGAATGTCGAACCTACAGGGACTGGACTACAAGGTAAAACCT
>JACEIK010006036.1:34976-54873 GCA_018107945.1 Datura stramonium
ATTCAATAAAAAATTTAAACTATAAATTAATAATTGAAATTATTATAAAATATGCCCATAGATCATAAAACATGATTTGATACATGAAGAAAATTGATCCATAGATAAATCATAGAGAATTTCACAAGAATTAGAATAACCCCATAGATCATGAAACTTGCATCTAGAATTGAAATCCATAGAATTGAGAAGGATTTAGGGCATGAGAGTGAAAGGAAGTCTTATTTATGACCTCACATACCTGGGTAAATCAAATTTACATTTTCTGTTAAAAGCCCAAAGGAAATTGAAAAGAAATTGGAGAAATTCTTCAAGCTTAATTCCAAGTAAGAGTTCTAAGTTGCATGCATGGAGAGGAAATGCATAGAATAGGTTTAACACCCTCAAAACCCTGCTAACTATGCTTAAAATGATGTATTTTAGGACCTTAGGGCTTAGGAATTATGAAAATACCCTTAATAAAAAGTATGGAAGTTCTGCACTACCAATGACCACAAGGCCTTCAACGGTTTGTTCTTTGCTCCAACGGGTCGTTACCTTACTCATGGTTTCACTCCATTTTCCAAACTCAGGTCAACCACCACGACTGGACAAGACGAGTCATTATTAGCCCCAACGGCTCGTCGCTTCTGTCTGTCGTCACCACTACTCGCTTCTTGGAAATCCTCCTACCGGAAACTTACCATGACTCATCATCTCATATAATGATTCGTACCAAGACTCATGCCAGCTACCTTGACAAGGACCACCCTCACAATGACCCCCCTTACCACGACTCATTATATTAACTAACGAGTCATCCTTAGACCTGTTACTCCCAAGTTTACTTTTGCAGACCCTCACTACAGGTGCCTCCAATGGGTCGTTAGACCCACCAACGACCCGTACCACAAGTCGTTCTGAGAGAAATCTCAGAGTTTTCTGCTATTTTTCATTTCAAATCCCGAGTCTAGTCTTAGGCACTTCTGAGGTATTACATTTATCAATTTGCTAAGGCTCTTTGTTATGTCAGAGCTAGTATAAACCTTCTACCGCTTGCTAATTATAAGAAGTTAGGTCTTGGTGCCCTATTTCCTACCATTATGAGGTTATTTATGGTGGATAGAATGATGTAGAGACCCGTAGGCATTCTCTATGATGTCCTTGTCAAGGTAGATCAGTTTATTTTCCCTACCGACTTTGTAATCTTAGATTATGAAATTCATTTTGAAGTCCTAATTATTTTGGGGAGACAGTTCTTGGCCACGGGTAGAGCAGCGGTGGATGTGGACAGTAGGGAACTCAAATTTCGAATGAATGATGAAGAAGTGAGTTTCCATGTTTGCAAGTCAATGATGTAACCCAAGGATATGAGTATGTTCTTGGTAATTGATACTATTGATGAAGTCGTAGATGGAACCATGGAGAGTGAACATGTAGGGGAAGTTTTGGCGGCAATCCTCATGAACTTTGATGTTAATGCATATGGGGACTATGGGGAAGTAGTGAATGCATATGTGGGCGCAAGATCCTACTCTTTTGCTCCAAAGAGGCTCAATATTGATTTATTGAATAGAGAGACTCCTCCCACAAAGTCGTATATATTGAACCTCCAGTATTGGAGCTCAAGCCTCTCCCAACTCATTTGAAGAATACCTTAGGCCAAATGAGACACTACCGGTGATCATATTAGTGGTCCTTCTTGAATGGCAAATGGAAGCATTGTTATCGGTCTTGAGAACATACAAGAAAGCTATTGGTTGGTCCATAATGGACATTATTGGGATACCCCTAGGTATTTGTATACATAAGATCAAACTTGAAGATGAATGCACACCTAGTATTGAACATCAATATCGATTGAACCCTCCCGTGCAAGAGGTAGTGAAAAAGGAGATTATTAAGTGGTTGAATATCACTTTTGTATATCCCATCAATAGTATCTTATGAGTTAGCCCAATCTAATGTGTCCCAAAGAAAAAGGGTGTGACCGTGCTCCCAAACGAAAATAATGAATTTGTTCCTATGATGACCATTACCGAATGAAGGGTGTCATGGATTATTGATAACTCAACCGATGGACCAAAAAGAATCATTTCCCAATTTCATTCATGGATCAAATGTTTTCTAGTCTTGCAATAAGAGCCTTCTATTACATCTTATATGGTTACCTAGGATACAATCAAATTACTACTACCCCGTAGACTAAGAGAAGACCACTTTAACATGTCCTTATGGGAACTTTTCTTTTAAAAGAATCCCATCTGGGTTGTGCCAATTCTCAGACCACTTTCCAACACTGCATGATGGCCATCTTCTCTGACATGGTGGAAGAATCCATTGAGATATTTATGGATGATTTTTCTGTGGTTGGAGATTCTTTTCATGAATGCTTGAAGAATTTGGGTCCTGTGTTGAAAAGATGTACGGAGACTAACTTGGTCTTACATTGGTGCCACTTCATGGCGAAAGAAGGCGTTGTTTTGGGACACAAAATTTTTAAAAAGGGGATTGAGGCTGATCAAGCCAAGGACGAGGTCATCTCAAAATTGCCTCCCCCCACTACTGTGAAAGGTGTAAGAAATTTCCTTGGACATACTTGGTTCTATCAGCAGTTCATTAGAGATTTCTCCAAAATATCTAACCCAATGTGTATGTTTCTAGAAAAGGAGGCCAAGTTTGTACTTGACGATTCTTGCTTCAAGGACATTGAGTGTTTGAAAGAAAAGCTCACTTCGGCACCTATAATTATGGCTCCGAATTGGCCCATACCGTTTGAGTTAATGTATGACTCTAGTGGAGTATCTTTAGGGGTTGTGTTAGGTCAAAGTGATGAAAAGATCTTTCATCCAATCTACTATGCAAGAACGTTACTAAATAGGGCTCAAATTAACTACACTGTCATGGAGCAAGAGTTTCTTATGGTGATATATTCCTTTGAAAAGTTTAGAGCATATTTATTGGGCAACAAGATGAACGTTCACATGGGTGCAGGCAAGGAACCTCTCAAGGGAGGTCCCAATATATATATATATATATACCTACATTGGTGCGTAGTTCTGAGACCCGGGGTTTACCTGAACCCCTGGCCTACTCCTACTCGATGCTAGACAGTACTCCCAAAAACATGCAAGGTGCTTCCAGCATTTTTCAACAAAGCTAAAATCATAATTACATGCATAGTCTGAAATATAAATATTTGGGAGTCTCGGCTCCAAACATATCATAAGCTGAATGTGGGAGTATTGACTCCAAACCATATGGTAAGCTAATTTTATGAAGCTGAGCTAAATCATGAAAACATGCTTAACCTGTGGTGGTGTGCCAAAATCATAAAATCATAAAATCATAGATTCATACATGGGTAGTTTTTAAACATTCATTCATGCTAGATATCTCATCAAACTTTAAATCATGGATTATAACCTTAACTTTTCATAAAACTTGCATAATGGGGCATAATTTTCTAAAACTTGAAATCATAAATTTATAATCAATTTTTTAATACCCCGCAAGTTTCTAAGACTAGATGAGAGTAATGGAAATAACTTCAGCAGAAAAATCTACATTTTTTCCTCAGTACGACTCAACCTAGGTTAGTAGTACGGGTCATAGAAAGACCTGTGGATCAGGTCAGAGATTTTGTTCCCTAGACCACGAGTCCCTACTATGAGTCGTAGTATATAGGTACGACCTGTGACCAAGAGTCGTAGCAAGTCTTCAAAGTTATCTAGTGATTGATTGTTCGGGTGATGGTATGACTCATATGATGGTGTTACGGATCATAGTAAGATTCATGGAAATATTCATAGGGTTGGAGGTTTTGTACTTGTTCAGTAAGGGAGGATACCACGAGTCTTAAGAGGATTGTATGGCTCATGTTACGATTCGTGACAGCTGACAGAACAGTTTTTCTATGAATTCATTAAAGGTATTTTCGTAAATTAAGCTCCTAAGTCCTAAACTACATCTTTTAAATCCCTAAAAAAATGTATTAGGGGATTTTAACCTATTCTAATTCATTCAACTCTCATGCATGCAAGGTTAGAGGGTTCTATTGAAGATCAAGCCTAGAATTCCTCCAATTCTCCTCCAAATCTCTTGGACTTTAAAAGAAAAGTTAAGAATCAGTTTTACCCAAGTATGTAGGGACATGAATGAGAGATTCCTTTCACTCTCATGCCCAAATTTCTCCTCAAGTTCATGAATTCAAGTGTTAATCCAAGTGTATGATCATATGGGGTTTTAATCGAAATTTATGAAATTCTCTATAATTTTCATATGGGTCAATTCCCTTCATGTTTCAAAGAATGTATTAAGATTCATGGGCATATCTTATGTAGTAATTGATTACAAATTCATGATTTCAAGTTTTAAAATATTATGCCCAATTATGCAAGTTCATGAAAAAGTTAGTCCATGATTGATGATTTCAAGTATGATGAAGTATCTTGCATGTATTTATGTTTATGAATTACCCATATATGAATCTATGATTTTGAATGGTGAAGTATAATTCAAGTACGCATGATCTTCAGATTTTGGGTAATCTTAGCATGTTTTCATGATACAATTTAGTTTTATAAATCATCTTACCATGGGGTTTTGGAGTCTATACTCCCCTATTTAGCTTATGGTATGTTTGGAGCCGAGACTCCCTGTATTCAAATTTCAAATTATGCATGTAATTTCATTATCAACTTCATTGAAAAATAATGGTTTCAGCTTCGTTGAAAAATGATGGGGAGCATTTTGCATGTTCTTGAGAGCAATGTCTAGCACCAAGTAGGCTAGGGGTTCATAAAAACCCCATGACTCAAAACTATGTGCCAACGTAGGATTTCACGTATTATTTTGGGACCTCCCTTGTGAGCTTTCCCTGCCCCAAATTGGCCTTCAACTTGATATCGATATCATGGTAGGCCCTTAGCCCTGGCAAGGCTTTGGACTGCTCTGCCCACTTGAGTGTAATAGTTGGGATCACGTAAGCTCTATCGTAATTGTGTCGGATATATGACGAGTCTCCCATTATTCCTCATAATCTTAGTTATGCATGTTTATCAGTTATGATGTTATGTTTTCAGTAGGTTTGACCCAATGATCAGGTTATCAGTTCTTACATATGAATCTCAGTTTTAGCATTGGATCATTCTATTTAGTTATGAGATCTAGTTTATGTCTATTAATGTTTTTAGATATCAACATGCAATTTTTACTCGTAGAATCTTTTGATGTTATGATTTATCATGTACATGATTTCAGTATATAATTATTCATCAGGTTTTACTTACCTTGCATACTCAGTATATACCAAGTACTGACTGCATATGCTATGCTATATCATTTCATGATACAGGTCCTAGTAGTCAGGCTCAGACGTGTCGTTAGTTCAACCCTCATTCCAGCTCAGACCCTGCTTGGGGTGAGTCCTCATCCTTTGAGGAAATCTATCTTTCAGTATTTTCATGTCAGTTTGTTTCAGATTTAAAGATAGTTCGGGGCTTGTCCCAGCATCTCATTAGTTAGTAGAGGCTTTTTTGACATAGATTTGTGTATTCAGCTTCGAATTCAGTGTTATGATATTTCCATTGGATAGACATTTTGTTATTCAGACTTTCGTAATTTCAGAATTTAGTTATCAGTTTTGTTTGTGTTGGCCTTAGTTATCATTTTCATGCCATGGGTTGACTTGGAGCCTTTTATGGTTCTAGGTTCCGTGTCTAGATCCTGGCCTATGTTGGGGCCATGAAAAACTTGGTATCAGAGCATTATGTTTTAAAGTTTTCTAGGGTGTCTGAAAGTAGCATTAAGAAGAGTCTTTTTCATGGGTGTGAAGTGCACCACACTTATGACGAAGGGGCTATGAAATGTTTTAGAAAATTTTCCTTCTTTCATGATCTATGTCGTGCGATGAAGTATCTCTCTATCCTTCTAACTCGTGTTTTACGCATTTGCAGAATCATGCCTCCATGCCATATGAATGAAAGAAGGAACGGGAATGGAAATAGCCATGAGGATGCAATGGAGATGGGTATAAGCAAACCTCACCAGCCCCAACAGATCTTGTGCCCGAGCAGGTTGCCCATGCTGAGTTTAGGGCAACTATCCAGATGTTGGCATAAGCGTTGACCACTCATTTCAATCAGCAGGCAGTGGCTCATGTTCGCTAAGATTGAAATGCAGCGGCAGCTAGAGTCCGGGACATCCTCATGATGAACCCACCTGAGTTCCTTGGGTTGATAATGGATAAGGACCCACACGAGTTCATTGAGGAGATCTAGAAGATCACCCAGATTATGGGGGTGATAGAAGAGGAGTGTGCAGACTTAGCCTCCTATCAGTTGAACGGGGTCACTTATATATGGTATCAACAGTAGAAGGATAGCTAGGGAATCAGAACAAGTCCCGTCGGTTGGAACGAGTTTCTCACCACATTCTTAGACCAATTCTTTCCCCAGGAGATGAGGGAAATCAAGGCAGTTGAGTTCGTGAATTTGAGACAGACCAACATGATCGTCCAGGAGTATACTCTAAAGTTCACCCAAATGTCCAAATATGCACCGGAGATGGTGGCCGATTAGAGGGCTATGGTGAGTAGACTGGTGAATGGAGTAGTGGACTATTTGTCAAGGACTGCAGGCCTCCATGCTAATCAGGACATTGACTTTTGTCGATTGGTCTTGTATGCCCAGCAGATAGAGGTTGTGCAGATGAGGGAGAGGGAGATGGAGAGAGAGGCCAAGAGGGCTAGGATAGAAAAATTTGGGTTTTCCCAACAGAAGTCTAGTGGCGGACACCGCCAACAGTCCCACCTAAGATCATCAGCCCCAACGCCATCATCATCCAGTGTGCCATCCAAGTCTAGGCGCGATCATAAGGGAAAGACATCAAGCTCTCGAGGGGGAGCAGGTCAATAGAGTCTAGCATTCCAGCCTATGGAAGGTGTGGTAGGAGGCACACCAGTTAGTGCTTAGCAGGTCTAGGGGCATGTTTTGGGTGCAGGAAGCCCGGCCACATGCTCAGAGATTGTCTAGTGGCCAGACAGGGCCATGGTAGAGATTTTGACTAGTTACCAGTTCAGCAGCTCCACTAGCATGCTCAGCCCATCAGGGTACATCCACTAATGCAGGTGGTGGTCAGCGTCGGAACAGGTTTTATACCCTTTCATCACGTCAGGAGCAGGAGGATTCCCTGGATTTGGTCACTGGTATGTTACGAGTATTCTATCTTGATTTTATAAATTATTATATCTAGGAGAAACTTTATCTTTTATGATGCCCTGTGTTGCCATAGTTTTGGAGTCAGTCCTAAAATCCTATTAAAATCCTTCTCAGTCTCTACTCCAATCGGTGACTCAGTTATAGCTCGATGAGTATACAGAAATTTTCCTATCACAGTTCTTCAGAAAGTCAGCTCAGCTGATCTAGTAGAGTTATACATGACTGATATTGATGTTATCTTTTGTATGAATTCGTTTCATGCATGTTATTCCTTAGTAAATTGTAGAACCCGTACGGAAGAGTTTCGCTTTCCGGGTGAGCCAATCCTAGAATGGAAAGGTAGTTCAGTTGTGCCTGTAGGTCACTTCATTTCCTACCTTAACGCCAGAAAGATGATTTCTAAGGGTTGTATTTACCATCTAGTTCAGGTTAAGGATGCTAAGTCTGAAACCTCAGCTCTTCAGTCAGTTCCTATAGTGTGTGAGTATCCAAAGGTTTTCCTGGATGATCTACCAAGAGTCCCTCCCGAGCAGGAGATTGACTTTTGTATTGACCTTATTCCCAATACGTAACCTATATCCATTCCTCCACACAGAATGACTCCAGTCGAGCTGAAGGAGTTGAAGGAGGAGTTGAAGGAGCAGTTGAAGGATCTTCTAGATAAGGGATTCATCAGACCTCACAAGTCTCTGTGGGATGCACTAGTTCTCTTTGTTCTAAAGAAGGATGGTTCTATTCGTATATGCATTGACTATCGGTAGTTGAACAAGGTTACAATGAAGAACAAGTATCCCCTTCTTAGAATTGATGACTTGTTTGACCAACTTCAGGGTGCTAAGTGCTTCTCAAAGGTAGACCTTAGATCCGGGTATCATCAGCTCAGAGTTAGGGAGAGTGACATTCTGAAGATAACTTTCAAGACTCGGTATGGTCACTACGAGTGTGTGTTTATGTTTTCTATATTAACAGATGCTCCTACAGCTTTTATGGATTTGATGAACAGGGTGTTCAAGCCATTGGTGGACATGTTCATGCTCATCTTCATAGAAGACATTCTCGTATACTCTCGGAGTAAGGAGGAGCATGCCGCTCATTTGAGGGTTGTGCTACGGACTCTCGAGGATTTCCAGTTGTTTTCTAAATTTAGAAAGTGTGAGTTTTTGTTGGATTCAGTAGCATTTTGGGGCATGTGTTGTCAAGTAAAGGTGTGCAGGTAGACTCTCAAAAGATAGAAGCTGTAAAAAAATTGGCCTAGACCAGTTAATCCTTAGGATATCAGGAGTTTCTTGGGTTTAACTAGCCATTATAGGAGGTTTATTGAAGGATTTTCATCCATTATAACACAATTGACTAAATTGACTCAGAAGAAATTTAAATTTTAATAGACGGATGCCTTTGAGAAGAGTTTTCAGGATTGACTCGACTCACTTTATCCCCAGCATTGACCCTACTTGAGGGTAAAAATGGATTTGTTGTGTATTATGATGCCTCTAGGGTCGGTCTTGGTTGTGTATTGATGAAACATGGTAAGGTCTTTGCGTATGCCTCTATACAGCTTAAGACTCATGAGAAGAATTACCCAATGCATGACCTAAAATTGGCAGCGACGATGTTCGCATTGAAGATTTTGAGACACTATTTCTGTGGGGTCCATGTGGATGTATTCACAGATCACAAGAGCTTACAGTATGTGTTCACACAGAAGGACCTGAACGTGCAGCAAAGGAGATGGTTAGAGCTGCTCAAGGACTATGATATCAGTGTCCTTTATCATCCAGACAAGGCCAATGTAGTGGTGGATGCCCTTAGCAGATTGTCTATGGAAAGTGTTTCTCGTGTGGAAGATGGAAGGAAAGAATTGGTGAAGGATGTACATCAACTTGCACAATTAGGAATTCGTCTCATGGATTCGACAGATGGTAGTGTCATTGTCCAGAATGGTTTAGAATCTTCTTTGGTGACTGAGGTCAAGACTAGGCAAGATGAGGATCCTATTTTGGTGAAGTTGAAGGAGGCAGTTTAGAATCAGAAGGTAGAGGTCTTCTCCCATGAGGGAGATGGTGTACTTCGACATCAGGGTCATTTATGTGTTTCAGATGTCAATGACTTGAGAGAGCATCTAGGTGCCACCAAGATGTATCATGATCTACAAGAAGTTTAATGATGGAATGGAATAGAGACGAACATAGCGGAGTTTGTGGCTAAGTGTTTGAATTGTCCGCAAGTGAAAGTGGAGCATCAAAGAATAGGAGGTGTGCTACAAGACATCAGTATCCCCACGTGAAAGTGGGAAGAGATCAATATGGATTTCATCACAGGGTTATCTTGCACACGTCAACAATATGACTCTATTTGGATGGTTATAGACATATTGACGAAAGAAGCCCATTTTCTACTGATCAAAACTATCAACTCTGCGGAGGATTATGCTAAATTATACATTCAAGAGTTATTTCAGTTGCATGGATTTCCCTTTTAAATCATTTCAGACAGAGGTACTCAATAAACCTTGCAGATTTGGAGATCGTTTTCAAAAGGACTTGGTACTCAGGTCAAGCTTAGCACATCTTTTCACCCATAGATAGATGGTCAGGCTGAGCAGACCATTTAGACTCTCGATGATATGTTGAGAGCATGCGTGATCAACTTCAAAGGTAGTTGAGATGATCATTTAACTCTTATCGAGTTTGCCTAAAACAACAACTACCACTCCAGCATTCAGATGGCTCCATTCAAGGCTCTTTATGGGCAGAGATGTAGATCGCCTATTGGTTGGTTTGAAGTAGGTGAGGCTACATTGATAGGGCAAAATTCAATTCATGAGGCTATAGAGAAGGTTCAACTTATAAGGGAGAATCTAAAAACGGCTCAAAGTCATCAAAAGTCCTATGCTGATGAGAGGAGGAGAGAACTGGAGTTTGAAGTTGATCATGGGGTGTTTTTTAAGGTGTCTCCCATGAAGGGAGTGATGAGATTTAGAAAGAAAGGGAAGCTAAGTCCCTGATACATTAGTCCCTATAGGATTGTGAGACGTGTTGGCAAGATAGCCTATGAGTTGGAGCGACTAGCGGAGTTGGCTTTGGTACATCTAGTTTTCCATGTATCATTGTTAAAGAAGTGTGTTGGTGATCCAACTTTGTTTATCTCGGTGGAGAGCATAGGTGTGAGGGATGATAACCTTTGCTATGAGGAGGTAC
This sequence comes from Datura stramonium, assembly GCA_018107945.1. Lineage (NCBI taxonomy): Eukaryota > Viridiplantae > Streptophyta > Magnoliopsida > Solanales > Solanaceae > Datura > Datura stramonium. The sequence goes on from JACEIK010006036.1 coordinate 45,373, forward strand.
CAGTTGAGATCCTTGATCATCAGGTTCGGAAGTTGAGGAACAAAGTAGTAGCTTCAGTGAAAGTCTTGTGGAGGAATTAGCTTGTGGAAGGAGCTACGTGGGAGGCTGAAGCAGATGGCTAGATACCTGCATTTATTCCCTTCCGACTCAGTTTCAGCATGAGGTATCAGTTTCCTTCTTAGTATCCTACTTAGTTTATTGTTTAGTTTATGTCTCTAAGTTTCCTTTATGTCAGTGCATGTATGTGTAATTAATAAATTCAGTTCAGTCATGTATATCAGTTCCGAGTCAGTTACTTCGCTAGTTTTCAACTCTCCATAGGTTCAGCATTTGAGATTTCAGTTCCTTTCCCAGCTTTTCGGTATGTTTAGTCTATATTCAAGGATGAATGTTCCAAAGGGGGAGATATTGTAATACCCCAAAACTTCCTAAGACTAGATGAGAGTAATGGAAATAAGTTCAACAGAAAAATCTGCATTTTTGCCTCAGTACGACTCAACCTACGAGTCGCAGGTTAGTAGTATGGGTCGTAGGAATACCCGTGGATTAGGTAAGAGATCCTATTCCCCAGACCACAAGTCCCCACAACGAGTCGTAGTATGTGGGTACAAACCATGATTAGTAGTCGTAGCAAGTATTTAGAGTTATCCAGTGATTGATGGTACGAGTAATGGTATGACTCGTAGGATGGCATTATGGATCATAGTAAGATTCATGGAAATATTCAAAGGGATGGAGGTTTTGGACTTGGTCAGTATAGGAGGATACCATGAGTCTTAAGAGGATTATATGACTCATGGTATGATTCGTGACAGCTAACAGAATAGTTTTTCTGTGAATTCATTAAAGGTATTTTCATAAATTCTAAGCTACTAAGTCCTAAACTACGTCATTTTAAGCCATGAAAAAAATGTATTAGAGAATTTTAACCTATTCTAATTCATTCAACTCCCATATATGCAAGGGTAGAGGGTTCCATTGAAGATCAAGCCTAGAATTCCTCCAATTCTCCTCAAAATCTTTTAGGCATTCGAAGTCAAGTTGAGAATCAGTTGACCAAGGTATGTAGGGCCATGAATGAGAGTTTCCTTTCACTCTCATGCCAAAATTTCTACTTAAGTTCATGAATTCAAGTGTTAAAACAAGTGTATGATCATATAGGGTTTTAACCCAAATTTATGAAATCCTCTATGATTTAATTATGGGTCAATTCCCTTCATGTTACAAAGCATGTTTTAATATTCATGGGCAGATCTTATGTATTAATTGATTTTAAGTTTTAAAAGATTATTCCCAATTATGTAAGTTCATGAAAAATTTAATCTATGATTGATGATTTCAAGTACGATGAAGTGTCTAGCATGTATTTATATTTATGAATTACAATAATACCCCGAAAGTGCTTGAGAATAGACCCGAGGGTTAAAAGTTGAAAACTGATGAAATGTGGAAAATTGCATAGAACGGGCCATGGTACGACTCATGGTATCAAACCACGGGTCGTTGTATGCATTCGTTGGTTAGGGAAGGTTGGGTGGCAGTGGAGACAACGGACGACACAACGACTCTTTGTTGCGAACAACAAGTCGTTGTCAACAGGTGTTGGAGGAGGCTGGGTTCAATAGATGGCATATAAAGGGTCTTCCTAAGACTTGTGGTGGGTTGTAATGACTCATTGTACCAGTCATTGTTTGGGTGCAATAATTTCCAGTGTATGTGACGGATCGTGACCACGATTCATTGGAGGAAACAATGAGTCTTGGTGAGGCTCGTGATAAGAAGGTTCAGCTTTTGTGAAAGGGAAACAACGGTTGATGTAATGACCCATTATCTTGGAGGACAAGTCATCCTGTCCATCCGTTGTTTAGTTCCAAAGGCAATTCTCAGCAATGCAAACAACAAGCAACAGAACGGGTCGTCGTTCCTTCTAACGACCCGTTGATTCCGTCCATTGGTCCAACCTGGACAGTTTTCAGGGCAAATTCATTAAGGGTATTTTTGAGTTTTTCACGCTATAAGACCCTAAACGACATAGTTTTAACTTATGAAAGGTGGCTTCTTAGGGGGATAATTTATTCTAAGTCCTCATTCATGCATGCAAGAACATAGAGAGGTAATCAAAGGTGATTAAAGGATTTTCTCTTCAATTCTTCCAATTTCCTCCTTGGGCATTCAAGGGAAGTTTAGAACCAGTTATTCCCAGGTATGTAAGTCTATCAATGGGTGATTTCTTCCACACCCATGACCATCCTCTATGATTTTTACAAAAAAATAATTAAAAACTCATGGGGTTTTGAAGATGATTTATATAAAAGTCTAGTGATTTGATAATGGGTTTTGTGATTTTAGAATCTCATCATAATCTATGGGTTTTGATCAATTTTAATTATTTAAATCATTTATAATTCTATCAATCGTGATTTCTATGAAATTTAGCCTAATTATGCAAGGCCCATGATAAATTGATTTATAACCTACTATTTCCATTGATGATATTTACAAGTCTAGAATGAATTATGATTCAAATTATGGATTTATGATATTACCCATCATGATTTTATGAATTTCAAGCTATATGCATGATTTACAAGTATGTATGAACCTTATGCATCATGAATTATGTTTTGGCTGACTCACGGGCCTTGTTTTATGTCTAGTTCACGTATGTATAAGTATGTTTATGATTATCATGATTTAACTAGCCCATGAATTCATGCATGTTATACTATGAGCACTGTATATATTTTGGGAGTAGTATTGAACACCGAGTAGGTTCGGGGCTCAGTTTAAGCCCTCGATCTCATGAACTACGTGCCACCTTAAGTATGTTGGGACCCCTTTCATGACTGTCCCCGGCCCAAATAGACCTTTCTTCATGGTGATATAACACTTTCATGGTCTTACCCTTGGCAAGGTATGGACACCCTCCCGACTAGGGTTATAAGTCGGGCTTAATGTGTGCTCATATGGAGTATGTCGGTTAAGAGAATCTCCCACTGTTCTTCATGGTTTATGCATGTTATGATTATGTATCTTGGATCAAGTCATATGAAGTGAAGCTCTTCTCTTATGATTATGATTATGTTAGCATTACGAATGTCTTGAAAACCTTGGGCCTTATGTTATATAACGTTGTTTATGATATGAGCATGATGTCCTACTCCTATGATAATTTATGAGTTTATATATATTTTAAATGTATGTTTTACTTATCTTGCATACTCGGTACATTCCACGTACTGAACGCATACTTTCTATGCTGTATCGTTTCATGATACAGGACCCGGCTCTCAGGCTCACCCTCCTCAGTGGTGCTTCAGAGATTGTTGTCAGCGTAGTTGGTGAGTCCTCGTGTTCTGAGGGCCATATGTTCAGACTCTATGCTTTTCTTTCAGTTTCAGAAATTTTTGGGTTAGTTGGGGTGTTGTCCCATCAACCCGTATTTCATGATTAGAAGCTTTTCAGACTACGAGTTGTAATCAACCGTTATGATTCTTGTACTGGTGTTCTCCTTTATTATGTCATGATAACGTTTTGCTTATGCTAAGACTTTCGCTCATGTGATTGAATTAGATGTATGCTCATGCCATGGGTCGACTTGGAGTCTCTTGCGGCTCCTTGTCCCGTTTCTACGATCCAGGTGTACGTTCGAGTCGTGGAAAACTTGGTATCAGAGCCATAGGTTTGAAGTATCCTAGGGTGTCTGAAAGCCGCATTAAGTAGAGTCTTTTTCATGGGTATGAAGCGTGCCACACTTATGATGAAGAGGCTACTATACGTTTAGGAAATGTTCCCTTCTTTCATGATTTATGTCATGCGATGAAGGTCCTTCACCCTTCTAATTCATTCTATTCACATTTGCAGCATCATGCCTCCACGCCGAGTGAATGCCAAAAGAAATGGTAAAGGTAAGGATCATGAGGGCGCCAGTGGTGAGGAGCATCAACCAGCCCCACCCGTTCACGAGGAGCACGCACCAGAGCCAGCTGCCCACACTGAGTTTAGGGCAGCGATTCAGATGCTGGCACAGACCATGACTGCCTAGGTACAAAATCAAACCATGGCGCATTACCCTCAGAATGAGAATGCAGCAGCATCTAGGCTGAGGGATTTCTCAAGAATAAACCTTCTTGAGTTCATGGGGACGAAGGTGGAAGAGGACCCAAATGATTTCATTGAGGAGATTCTGAAGATCACCCAGGTTATGGGGGTGAACAATGGGAAGTGTGTTGACTTGACCTCCTATCAGCTAAAAGGGGTGGCTCATATATGGTTTAAGAAATGGAGAGATGCTAGGGCAGTGGATGCAGGCCTGATAGGTTGGGAGGAGTTCCACGCGGCATTTATGGATCAGTTTTTCCCTCGGGAGATGAGGGAGCTCAAGGCGGCAAAGTTTGTTAATTTAAAACAGGGTAGAATGTCTATTCAGGAGTATGCCTTGGAGTTCACCCGATTATCCAAGTATGCTTTTGAATTGATGGCAGATTAGAGGGCTCGGGTGAGCCGTTTTGTGCATGGGGTGGCAGATTACTTGGACAAGGGTTGCAGGATCACCATGCTTCATCGAATATTGACTTTCCCCATATTGTATTGCATGCAAAGCATATGGAGTTGGTCTATCGGAGGCAGAAGGAGGCCAAGAGGGCCAGGACCGACAGCTATGGGACTTCTCATATCAGGACGAGGGGTGGACAGCGTCAGCAGTCCCAGCATAGGTCTATCGCTCCAGCTCCATCATCAACCAACACGCCATCTAGGTTCAGAGGAGTAGGGCTTCAGGTTCGAGGGATCAGGGTAGTATGCAGGTGGAGCGCACTTTCCCAACATGTGCAAAGTGTGGCAAGAATCATCCCGAGAGGTGCCTAGTCAGGGCGGATGCTTGTTTCATGTGTGGCAAACCTGAACATAGAGTTAGAGATTGCCCTTCAGCTAGATCAGGGGTCGGTGGAGCCTGTGTGATAGCAGCCAGTTCTGCCACTCCAGCAGCACCTCCCCCTCAACAAGGTGCCTCTACTAGTTCAGTAGGCGGTCAGCGCCAAAACAAGTTTTATGCTTTAGTGCCTCGCCAGGAGCAGGAGGATTTGCTAGATGTGGTCACTGGTATATTGCAAGTCTTCCATATTGATGCGTATGCCTTGTTATATCCATGAGCTAATTTGTATTTTGTAACCCCATATAACTCTAGTAGTTTTGATTTAGCCCTGAAATCCTGTCAGAACCATTCTCAGTCTCTACTCCAGTCGGTGAATCAGTTGTAGCTAGGCGAGTGTATAGAGGTTGCCCCATTACAATATTGAATAAGGTCACCTTTGCAGACTTAGTAGTGTTGGCTATGACTGACTTTGACATCATTTTGGGCATGGATTGGTTGTTTGCATGTTATGCTTTGATTAATTGTAGCACGTGCGATGGAATTTCGATTTCCGGGAGAGTCAGTTTTGTAGTGGAAGGGAAATTTAGTTGTACCAGCCGATCGATTTATTTCATATCTTAAGGCCAGGACAATGATCTCTAAGGGTTTCTTGTATCACCTAGTTAGGGTTAAGGATGTGGAGTTCGAGACCCCGACTATCTAGTCAGTTCCGGTGGTGTGTGAGTCTCCGAAGGTTTTCCCCAAAGATTTGCCAGGTGTTCCTCTTGAGAGGGAAATTGATTTCGGCATTGATCTCTTACCCGATACACATCCCATCTCTATTCCTCCCTACAAGATGGCTCCATCCGAGCTAAAGGAGTTGAAGGATCAATTGAAGGATTTGTTAGATGAGGGCTTTATCAGACCGAGCATGTCTCCATGGGGTGAACCGGTGTTATTTGTCCAGAAGAAGGATGGTTCCCTTCGCATGTGTTTTGATTACCGGCAATTGAACAAGGTCACCGTCAAGAATAGGTACCCCTTACCAAAGATTAATTACCAGCTTCAGGGTGCCGGATGTTTCTCAAAATAGATCTCAGGTCCGGGATCACCAACTCAGGGTTCGAGAGAGTGACATCCCAAAAACTACTTTCAAGACTCGGTATGGTCACTACGAATTTGTTGTTATGTCTTTTGGACTAACCAATTCCCCTGCATCTTTCATGGACTTTATGAATAGTGTATTCAAGCAATATCTACACATTTTTGTGATCTTGTTAATCGATGATATCCTTATATACTCTCGGAGCGAAGAGGAGCATGCTGCTCATTTGAGGATAGTGCGGCAGACTCTCAAGGAACGCCAATTGTTTGCAATGTTCGGTAAGTGTAAGTTTTGGTTGGACTCGGTGGCATTTTTGATCCATATGGTATCGAGTGAGGGTATAAAGGTAGATTCTAAGAAAATTGAAGCGGTGAAGAATTGGCCCAGATCAGTGAATCCTTTAGAAATTCGGAGTTTCTTGGGCCTAGAAGGGTATTACCGAAGATTTTGAGGGCTTTTCATCAATTGCAGCACCATCAACAAGGTTGACTCAGAAAAAGGTGAAGTTTCAATGGTTGGAGGCTTGTGAGAAAAGCTTCCAAGAGCTGAAGATTCGACTCACTTCAGCACCAATGTTGACCCTACCCGAGGGTACGAATAGTTTTGTGGTATATTGTGATGCTTCAAGAGTCCGACTTGGATGTGTATTGATGCAACGAGGAAGAGTAGTAGCTTATGCCTCCCGACAGTTAAAGGTTCATGAGAAGAATTACTCGACCATGATCTAGAGTTGGCAGCGGTGGTGTTCAGATTGAAGATATGGCGGCATTACTTGTATGGATTCCACGTGGATGTATTTATGGATCACAAGAGTCTACAATATGTGTTCACACAAAAGGACCTCAATCTACGGCAAAGGAGGTGGTTAGAACTACTCAAAGACTATGATATGAGTGTTCTTTACCACCCAGAAAAGGCTAATGCGGTAGCGGAGGCACTTAGTAGGCTCTCTATGGAGAGTGTGTCCCACGTGGAGAAAGGAAAGAAAGAGATGGAAAAAGATGTTCATTGACTTGCAAGGTTGGGAGTGAGGTTAGTCAACTCAGCCAACGGTGTTGTTGTTATGCAGAATGGATCAGAATCATCCTTGTTAGTTGATGTCAAATCTATGAAAGATGAGGATCCCATTTTGAGGAAATTGAAGGAAGCTGTGCGGAGTCAAAAGGTGTAGGTTTTCTCCCAAGGGGGAGATAGTGTGTTTCGGTATCAGGGTCGTCTGTGTGTTCTAGACGTTGATGATATGAGAGGTCGAATATTGCATGAGGCACATGATACAAGATATTCTATTAATTCGGGATCCACGAAGATGTATCGAAACTTACGAGAAATCTATTGGTGGGATGGCATGAAGAAGGATATTACAGAGTTCGTAGCCAAATGTCCAAATTGCCAACAAGTAAAGGTTGAACATCAAAGGCTGGGAGGAGTACTTCAAGATATTAGCATTCCTACTTGGAAGTGGGAAGGTATTAATATGGATTTCATTACAAGTCTACCTCTTACTCGCCGACATTACGATTCCATTTGGGTGGTGGTAGATAGGTTAACCAAGGCTGCACACTTTCTACCAGTCAAAACCACGGATTCAGCAGATGATTATGCCCAATTGTATATTCAGAGTTGGGTTGACTTCATGGAGTTCCCTTGTCTATTATTTCAGACCGAGGTACTCAGTTTACCTCCTAGTTCTTGCGGTCTATTCAAAAGGGGCTTGGGACTCAAGTTAAGCTCAGCACAACCTTTCATCCACAAACGGATGGCCAAGTTGAACGAACAATCTAGACTTTCGAGGACATTTTGAGAGCATGTGTGATGGATTTCAAAGGTAGTTGGGATGATCATTTTCCCTTGATCAAGTTTGCTTATAATAACAGTTATCACTCTAGTATCCAGATGGCACCGTTTGAGGCTCTTTATAGACAAAAGTGTAGATTGCCCATTGGATGGTTTGAGGTTGGAGAGGTAGCTATGATAGGGCCTGATTCGGTTCATAAGGCCATGGTGAAGGTTCAGTTGATAAGGGACAGGCTGAAAACCGATCAGAGTCATCAAAATTCATATGCTGATGTGAGGAGAAGAGATTTGGGGTTTGAGGTAGGTGACTGGGTATTTCTAAAGGTATCTCCCATAAAGGGAGTCATGCAGTTCGAGAAGAAAGGAAAACTCAGTCCCCGCTATGTTGGTCCCTTCCAGGTCATGAGAAGAGTTGGTAAGGTAGCGTATGAGTTGGACTTTCCCTCAGAGTTATCTTATGTACATCCCGTGTTTCGTGTGTCACTTTTGAAGAAGTGTTTGGGAGATCCAGCTCTAGTAGTCCCGGTGGACAGCGTCAGTGTAAAAGACAGCCTCAACTATGAAGAAGTCCAGTGGAAATATCGGATCATCAAGTTCGGAAGCTAAGGAATAAGGAAGTACCTTCAGTTAAAGTTCTATGGAGAAATCAACATGTTGAAGGAGCTACATGGGAAGCCGAAGCGGATGTGATGGATAGATACCTGCATTTATTCTCTACCGGCTCAATTCTGACTTGAGGTATTAGTGTTGCTTTATGGATCTATTTAGTTTTCATGTTCAGTTCATGTGTTCAAGTTTCTTTATGTGTATGAATGTGTATGTGAAGCATGAGATCAGTTCAGTTATGTGATATGAATCGGAGGCAGTCATTCCGTAAAGTTTCGGTTAAAATGATCAGTATTTTAATATGATAATTGCATGTATCTGTTTATTCTTATTTCCTACATTCGAGGACTAATGTTTCCAAGGGGGAGATATTGTAATACCCCAAAAGTGCTTGAGAATAGACCCAGGGGTTAAAAGTTGAAAATTGTTGAAACGGGTAAAATCACACAAAACGGGCCATGGAACGACTCGTGGTATCAAACCATGGGTCATTGTATGCAGTCGTTGGTTAGGGAAGGTTGGGTGGAAGTGGAGACAATGGATGACACAACGACTCTTTATTGGGAACAACAAGCCGTTGTCAGCAGGCGTTGGAGGAGATTGGGTTCAACAAGTGGCATACAACGGGTCTTCCTAAGACTTGTGGTGGGTTGTAATGACTCGTTGTACCGGTCATTGTTTGGGTGCAAGAATTTCAAGTGTATGTGACGGATCATGACCACGACTCGTTGGAGGAAACAATGAGTCGTGGTAAGGCTCGTGATAAGAAGGTTCAGCTTTTGTGAAAGGGAAACAACGGTTGATGTAATGACCCATTATCTTGGAGGACGAGTCATCCTGTCCATCCGTTGTTTAGTTTCGGAGGAAAGTCTCAGCAGTGCAAACAACAAGCAACAGAACGGGTCATCGTTCCTTCTAACGACCCGTTGATTCCGTCCGTTGGTCCAACCTGGACAGTTTTCAGGGCAGATTCATTAAGGGCATTTTTGACTTTTTCACAATATAAGACCCTAAACTACGTAGTTTTAGCTTATGAAAGGTGGCTTTTTAGGGGGATAATTTATTCTAAGTCCTCATTCATGCATGCAAGAACATAGAGAGGTAATCAAAGGTGATTCAAGGCTTTTCTCTTCAATTCTTCCAA
>JACEIK010006036.1:64793-97924 GCA_018107945.1 Datura stramonium
GGTTTAATTCCTCATTTAAATGCTAGACATGCTAAGACACAATGACAGTTTCTGCCATGTTTCAGGACATGCTATTAGCAAACAAAGAAAAAGATTCCTATTTTGCTGCTATCAAATTCATAACTATCCATTTCAATGTTCTGCTCTGACACACTAAATTATCAGGACCATTATATTTTCTTTTACAGACTACTGCCAACCTGGCAGGAGATGGATATGTATTCTTACTAAATAACCTATCAAGTACTCAAAACGCCTAAAAGTTGAACCTCACCTCTGTCAAACCTATGTCAAGTGGTAGAACCAAGATATTCACAGAGGGAGTCAAAATATTAAAAAAGTATGCATACAAAAGTATCCAAGGGATTCAACATATAGTATATATACACAAGAAAAAAAAATTGACCAATCTATCCAGTATAATTTCTGGTGAAGGAGTGTCAACGACTCCCCTTGGACAACAGTAGCTCTGACCTACCTATGCCCATATCCAATAATCACACCCACGGCTATGTAACATACTTCTAGTGCTAGAAACTGAACTGCACTTTAGTTCATGCTGGTCACAGACAATCTCATGAACTGGAGTGGTGATTGGGATACTAAGAAGAGCTAAAATGCATGTGGCATGCATTCTCAATAATCAATAGGTAAGAATCTCCTTGTTACAGCAGGACAAAGCCACTTGTTACAGCAGAAACCTAGCACAATATCAATTGTCTTCTATTAAGCCACACCTCACAAGGACTAAAGGAAACTCAAGAACTGAGGTTCCATAACAGTGATATGCCTTCCATCAAGAATGCAAGAAACTATTGTATTGATGTGGGGTACAAATTAAATTCCTTCCAAAGGTTTCTACTCCTAAGTGGGGCCATCTTCATTTTTACAAAATGACCATATGAATCGTAATGGAAGCAACTACCCTATGAATGGGAGGATTCATATTGGAGTATTTCAATCTATTTCATTGGGCGGATGTTCTAAGAAAGCTAACATTTGAACACGGACATTATGCAGTTTCTTCTAATTTTATGAAACTAACTATAATAGACATGGAAGAAAACGATAATCCTACTTTGGAGATCATTCAACCTACATAAGAAGCAGGCTGTCTGTAAGTAATCTCCATTTTCCAACTGATTCCTTTGTAAAAGAAATCAAGAGTAATAAGAAATGCAGTAATGCCACTTCAACTTACTCATTTGCTGACTGATGAATAAAAGTATTTAGCTGATCAAATGCAGCTCCTGCAATTATGCTCCCAAGAAACACATTCACAAAGTTAAAGATGTAGTATTTAGATGCAGATCTTCTTTCCAGAGCTGAAATACTTTCCCAGCCCTCAAATTTGGACATCAGCATCAGTATAGTTGGCAAAACTATGAGAAATATCTTCAAAGCGATCCCAGGTAGAAAACCTTGGATAAATGACTTGATGAAAGGTCTGCACAATAGATTGGTAGAATTATTGGTACAAAGACTTAAACATAAATGGATAACAATATCTGCTGTGTGGGAGCATAAAAGTCTAACAGTCATGCTTGACACAAAGAACTAACTCAGACAACATAATATTCATTTTCATAATTACCGAATAGAATGGTGGGAAATAAGGATAAAAAGATCTATTTAGTAGACCATTCATTAGTTACTACTTCACCTCTGATCTATGCTATGCCATGTCGATCTTCATGGCTATGATAGATAACTGATAACCTACACTGCCGGAAAAGTTTTGTTTTTCAAAATTTTTGGGTCAGGAGATTGAATCGCCAACATATCATTCTCCTCTCTAGAAATATACTTCCTAGAAAGGAAATGTCATTTAGCACGTCTTAGGTTGCTAGACTTCTGTCAAGCAACACTTCTGTAAATAATGGTACTATCAGCAGAAGTGGTTAAGACTCCATATTTGCTAAAAAGTGACTAATACTCTCTTAAATGTACAGTAAAGACAATGTGCACTATTAAGCCTGATTGTCCTATGCATCATTATGAAACATACCCTAAGATACCAGATCATTTGGTTTTCTTCCAAAATTAGATACTGGACAATTTGGTTTACTATCAGAACTAGCTTTTCCACCATTCTGACAAATTTATGAAAATAGACGAACAGAAATATCATAGGATGATAGAAGGCAGATTAAAATGTTAAAAATGGGAGATAGTGGATGCTGACTCTGGAATAAGTCTATAATGTGGCTTACTCACATGTCAATGATAACTTTTAGGAATGGCACTCTTTTCCTGATCCCCTCAATACTTGCAAGAGTTTGGACAAATGTGATGGGAATCATGAAGAAGAATGTAAGGAAAAAGAACGCAACACCGATTATGAGCCTCCTAATTGTTAAATACACATAGGGAATCGCCAGGTTTTTCCAATATACATCACGCGGCTCTGGAGCCCAGTCAGTTAACCACAAAGTCGGATTTCTTGATTGCTGAGTTTGAGCACAAACAGCAGCACCCCACCGTGTTTTGAATGAGACAAATGCTGCCGGCATGATAGATTTTGGGTCATTTTTGACACGCTCTCTCTCTTCAGCTATCTATAAATAAAACCAGAACTTAAGACATTGGTAAAATGAAATCTAATCTATAGTAATAGCAATTAAAAAATGAATAGAGGTAAAAAGGTCGAAAGTTAAATGATTGATCTATAAGATATATATNATTTATTTTTATTTTTTTGTGCAAATAAACAGAAAGGCATGGATCCTGAAAGCACCGAATCTTCTAGAAGTTTCGAGTCTTTTAAGAGTTTTTTTGTTCTAACCATATAAAAGCATTTGGTATCTATGGACCGTATGATGTCAAAAATAGTGGATAGAGGATTATTGAAGACAGTTTCAGGTGTTCTTTGAGAAATATGTTGAGGTCAATCAACATGCCAGTTAGCAAAGTTCACCCAAGATCTGTTACCTCTTTCGCTAGTCTTTCAACTTCAGCAGTCTGATAGTTGATCGCATCCACTTTATTTCCACAAAGGCCAAGGAAATGAGTCTGCAAGTTCAAGAAGGAAATACAAGCACAAGTTAGGCTTGAGGTAGACAGAGAATTAGCGGAGCATCCTAGAATATTCTAAGATATCCTGAAAGAGAATCTCAGAGCATCATAGAATGCTTTAAGGTATCCTGAAAGAGAAATAAATCATCTCCAAAGCGATGGACTAACTCGACTATACATCCATACCTTCATCATGGGCCGTTTTGATTGATCTCTAGAATACTTTAGATGGTAATAATCAAGCCAATTTTGCTTACTGTTCTTCTCCTTGACCAATTTTGCTAGTTTGTTGGCATTGTAAACAACCTGCAGCACAAACCAACTAAATGAATAAAGATAATTAATTTTGATTTACAAAAAAGAAGAAGTTAAAACTGCAATTAACAATTTGAAACAAATTATCCTATTAATTGTAATATCTGACATAAAAGTGACTCCTCCAGAAGGGAAAAGATAATACATTAATGACCATACACTGCAAGCATGAAATTGAAAAGTTAGTTCTTCAACCCAAAAGTGTTTCTGAGGAAGAGGTAACAAGCTTTTAGAAATCGACAACTTGTGATAAATGAAATTTCCAGAAGTGGTATAGATTATTGTTTAAACATATACCATCCTTATTGGATGGTTCAACATTTTGTTTCCTTGCCTTTACCAGTTATAAGTACATCTAGATCCATGAAGAACCACGATCTACCAATTTATTTTGTTCCCACGCCATACTCCCCCGGCTCCAATGGCACACAATTTCTGTAATAGCAATCAGAGCGCAACATCTTCCAACACAGAACTACTTATGTGCTCCATGCCTGGACCGATAAGTTCTTAGCCTCCAGCCACGTCCATCTTTTGACCCAAAAGAGATGAATATTTTTATCTATATCTACCTCTTGGAATGGATTTCAACCATAACCTAGACCACCTAAAATCCTCACTAGACTAATCTGTGGTTGTGCATGAAAACAGGAGGAAAGGGTCCGGAAGAACTGAATTTTACTCTCTAGAACATTCATCTGTAACAAAAGGAATGATTCCATCTTTTATTCTTCCTCCATTTCTGAATTATATCTATCTTTTTTCTTCAAAGATACCACATTACTGTTTTCAAATAGTAATCCTGTTCTTCTTCGACGTGTTAACTAGAGATAATATCTCAAGATGACAAGTAATCGCAAGATACAATGACTAACCAATATCTCAAAAGAGAAGCTAAATATGCAAAGTCAAACGCTTACAGATCAAAAGAATCTTAAGCCCATTTATATACATTTTTTAAAAATAGAAAAGATCAATGATGACACAGTCACAGCAAAGTTGTTCTTACCCTCGTNATATACATTTTTTAAAAATAGAAAAGATCAATGATGACACAGTCACAGCAAAGTTGTTCTTACCTAAATTAGAGTGTTCACGAGACAACGGAAGGATATATCTCTTTATCAATTATTTTGCTTCCAAGAAGCATATAACATGCATTGCAACAAGTACAAACCTGATTTGTGATGTAATGATCTGTATGATTAACCATGAAAAAGTTCTCAACACATTCACTGACTGATTCATCAGTGTCAGGTGGAACGTTTCTGACAAGGACCTGAAAACAATCAAGTTTTAGCTCAATAAATGATGTAAAAAAGTTTTCTATCAGACATTGTTCAACATTGGAACTGGAAGTTGATATTACCACTACCCAATAAAACTGGTCAAAAGACATTAGCAATTGTAGTATTTGAATAATGAGAATCATGATCACTTCAGAGATGTTCCTAAGAGAGCGAGTCAGAACCGTTATGTGTCAAGAGATCTAAAACAGTGCTCCTACACTTAGTGATACTAAGAAAAAGACTTGCACAAGTTAAACCGATGCAAGTATATTCTCTGAACTCTACTGTTGAATAATTTAGCCCATGCATCAACTTTCTTCTGATCAAGGAATTGAACCAAGAGTTAGAAGAAATCCATCACATTCAACTTTTACAAATTATGGCTAGAACTTGAAAATTAATCAAGCTATCACATAAATAGCATGAGTATCATAAAGTCCATTTCAGAAAAAGACCAAACGTTAAATTCCACCTTTGCGGAACCAAATATTAGAAGAGAAGAAGTATGATGCAAAGAAAATAAGTTCGCCCTGGTAAAGTCGATTAAGAAGATTCAAAAGGTCTTTGCACATATTAAGCAAAATCAAACAAACTGTTCATATCATGAATGTTGATTCACAAACTACAGTTTCGATATTTGAACTTTCATTTCTTGATGTTTGAACAGTTATGAACAGTCAAGATCCTTTTTTTTCAAAAAGGCTACCTGTTACAAATCTATCTACGCATCAATTGTTATATTTATCAGTTCATGCAAGATAAAATTATTTTCTACCTTTTAAACACTAAAATCAGAATGGGAACTCATAAATTGTTAATTCTGAATAATTTCATATTTCTGTTTCACATACTGTGAATTGATCAGGGCGACGTTTTTCAGATGCAAGAAACTGCAACCTCATAGCTGCAACTGTTGCATACTCCTTTTGTAAGGCATAGCATGTCCAAACTGTCGAGGCATAGGCCATGATGATATGAGCCCAAAACCTGAAAAGATCCCCTTCAATACAAGTCATTACAGAAAACAGTTTATATAGCTTGTGAAGATAAAGCAACCAAACATATCGCAATGTACTGTAAATAAAGTTAACAATGAATTTTTAATGTGAAATCTGGACTCCAATCAACACAGGAAATGAACCTCCTTTTCCTTTTTATTTATTTTTTTCCTTTCATATCAACTGATCCTCATAATGTTCACAGTGTCATGTTGACAAGTACCCAAGGAGGGGAAACAACTTAAAACACCAACTATGATCTTCTTGTTAACAAAGGAAGTAGGTGATGTGATCCAAAAAAGGTGACTCTATTGACATGAAGCCAACTAAACTTGAAGTGAAGACTTCTAAGAAGCCAGGAGAAACTTGACAAATCAGAAGGATAAAGAATAAACATAAAATACTTGGTAAAGCAAAGAGAAAGGAACATCCATTTTGAAACAATGAAAAGATAACCTCCCTGACCTGGCTTTCCATAGCCTAGTAAAATCAGATAGACATGAGAGAGGAATTTTAATTACTGCAGTGAGATATGACGTAAAAAGTTTGAGCTTAAAATATAGGAAAGACACAAGACTTTGGTGATGTATAACATAATAGGATATTGGAATTACAATTTGATAAACTTGATTCTACTGCACCAAAGTCCATATATAAATACTCAAAACAGCTTCTAATTTTTTGGAATAATAAGAATAGCCTTGTAACATAATTAGACAATCATATACATTTTTCCTAAAGTGGTGTGGACATAGAAGGCTACAGGTTTAAAACCTACAACCAAAAATAATGCTGTATTACATAAGTAGGCATCAGAACAAGAACTTGGTAACGATGAGTCTATTGCATCAAATACTTGAAATTCAAAAGAAGAATTGCCTAACCTCTGTGATCCGACTGGAAGATTTGAAATGGAAAGCTTATCAATGTTACTGTAAGTAAACCCGGACTTCGCAAGAGTGCTATTTGTCCAATTAACAGGCACTAGAACAGAAAAAGCAAGCAATGTAATAGGAACAAATATTTTTAGCCTGCAAATCAGAAGCCATAAATGTCATCAGATATTCAGTTCCTAAGTATTAACTCAAAATTCAGCTAAGGAAATACCCTTATTTGCAATAGAAAAAAGGAAGATCTGGATAGTATAAATTATAAAAGATTAAACTAATCCTGTATTGTAAATGTTTTTTTAAATTGAAATTTCACCAGGCCCTCTTTCATAAGAAAGGGGAAAGAGAAAGAATACATCTTCCTCATCTCCCACCATCCTCCTCATCCCGTTCCCCAATCAGAAGAAGAAGAGATTATTATATGCCTTGCGATTTAACAAGATTTAAGCCAGAAATATTGTGATAACCACATAGAAAAGGTTATAGATACAGTACGTTTAGGTAGAAAGATGTGAGAAATTAAAGGGTCGTGACGAATGCAACCAAATGGCTTCTTCAGAAGAGAAGTAATGTTTCTTTTCCGTTGTTTCACAGTTTTTAGTTTCTTATTAGAAGTATCCTATTAAAGTTAGAGCTTCATAAAAGGTGAACATCCATTCACATCAGTCAATATCACACGTTAAAGGAGAAGAAACTATTTTGGCATTTTCATAAATGGATTTCTTCCTGTGAAGTTTCGTCTTGGAAAAAAAAACTACTATAGTTCTTTCTATTGCATGCTACATTAAATGGTTTGGAATTGTAAAAGACCTTGCTATAGACATTCAGTGCTCAAAAACACTGAGCTAATATTGGCTGGAATTTAATGGGAAAAACCAGAAGCGTTCTGTATTAATAAAAGGCAACTTCGCTGGCACAAATGTATATAGCAGTATCTGAAGGAAGAATCAATTATGCTGCATATAAGCAATGCCTCAGTTCAAAAAACTAAATCTATTCGCATTGTCGCCTATAATATCTACAGCAGTCTCTTAGTTCATAAGGTTATGTGACATAATAGAAACTAAGATAAAAAGACTTAAAGTGCTTCCCTTTCATAACATGATGCGTCTTTCCCACTACTGAAAGAGGAAATAAAAGTCACTAAGCATGTACTCCCTCCATTTCGATTTGTTTGTCTTAGTTAGACTCGACAGGGAGTTTAAGAAAAGAAAAAAGACATTATAAAACTTATGGTCTAAATATGCCCTTCAATCCAAATTGAGTTACTACTTTTTAAACGGACTAAAAAGGAAAGTAACATAAACAAAGTGAAATTGCAACGGCACGATATATGTTTGAAACAAATAATATAGGAGTAGTAATTAGGCATACCCTAGCAAGTAGATCCGTAAATAAACAGCAGAGTCCAATCCTGCATGATCAATGAGCTCGAGTTCAGGCATTGTGAGTGCATCCGGTACCCAATTGAGAAACCTTATATATGCCCTCCAATCCAAATTAACAACTTTATTAACAAATCCACCAGATTGCAGTGGATCGTTTCTCAGACCCTTAAGATACCATTTTGGGAAGTAAACTCTGTCGTTGAGTGGTTGAAGCCGCAGAATTGCAAATGCCAAAAGGAAAATAAGTGCAGAGAGAATATTTATCGCTGCAGAAACTCCTATATCTCCCAGTGTTGCCATCTTCTACCTGTAAATGAAACATATAAATCTCCTACTTGTGTGATTAATCAACTATGCCTCAATCCTAAATTAAACGGGGTTGGTTAATGAGATAATGAAATTCCATTACACAAGTCTGAAAATCTTCCACTATATATGCATGTATGTTACAGAGAAGTAGCACTAGTAATTATTATAGTTGAATCATCTTTCTTTTCTTTTCTTTTTTTAACTAATCACCATAGGAACAGAGAAGTCGGAAAAGAGAACAACTTAGAGTCATTACACGCATGCTTACAAATTAAGTAAATTATAACTGACTTTTCAATGTGATTCATTAAGGAAACACAAAACACTGATCATGGAAACTGAAAGTTGCATGGGAAGAAAAATAATCATACAGTTTGTGAGTTGTGATGACTTGGCAGTTGGCGCTGTAGGGAAATTCGAAAGTTAAAAAGAAAAAAAAATATATAAAAAAAGAGGAAAACCAAAGATGATGGAGAAGCACAGAGAGAAGAGAAGGTAAACAGTTGCCGACCATAGAATATAGGGATTACTTCACACCTCAACGAAAGCCAAGAACATTCCCCAAATTCTTTCTTTATTCTTCCACTTTAACTAAAACACAAGCCAAATACTTTCATTTTTTCACAAATAAACATGCTACCATCTTCTCTTACCATAAATACATTGCTGTGACTTAATTATTCAAAAATATCTACTAAACTTAACAGAAAAAACACTTAATTATATTTATATAACTCAAAAGTCCCGAATACCTATTTTAACCTCTAATTTATGATCTTTTTAAAATATTATAATACTGTTTTTCTCCTTTGTTATATATATTATTAACTTAATTACAGAGCAAATAAATTTTTATTTACAAAGTAAAAAAATAAAAAATAATTTTCAAATATATATAATAATGTAATAATAATGTAATATAAAATAATTAAACATAATTTGAAACATATAAAATATGTCTCTGTTTTAAATAATATTTATATTAGCATGTATGGAATAATTGTTCTGTTTGGGGCGGAACTAGAAGAGAGAAAGAAAGCATAGGAAGTTTCAAGTTTGCCATATGGATTTTTTTGGCTTAAATTCTGCTATATATAATATAATTCCTCCAATTTTATTTTATGCAAAGATGTCATTATTTAGAGAGTCAAATAAATCTTTATTTGACTATGGACAGTGAAGCTTTCCTATATTTTCTATTCTCTTCATTTCTCTAATTTCGTATTTGAATAAGAGACACATATCATAATTTAAAAATAAAAACAAATTTAATTACTCAAACTAAAATTTAAAACTATAATTAAAATAACAAATATTTTCTTTATTTTCTCAAAAATTCTAATAACCTATACTCCTAGCTAAAATATCACCACTATGCATATATTTAACAGTTTCCTCTCTTACATATTTTACTAAGAGGTCTTCTTTTCAATTTACATATTTAAATATTCGATGCGTATTCGAATATTAAATTTTTAATATTTTCAAAATAAAATTTGTATATTGAAAATCATTTTAAAAAATATTATAAATCAAAGTAATTACTAATTTTAAAATTAAAAATATTTTAAGAAATTATAGTTAAAAAATATTATTTAACTATTCAAATAATAACTAAGACAAATAAATTACAGACATAAGATTTTTACTATGTGTATCTTTAAACTTTAGTATCATTTAATTATAATAAATTATTCCTTATTTTATAATAAGTGATGCTTAATTTGAGCAATATCTCTTAAGAAAATTACTCATTTCTAGAAAGAAAATGTATTTTTACCACTTATTCCA
Source organism: Datura stramonium (assembly GCA_018107945.1). Lineage (NCBI taxonomy): Eukaryota > Viridiplantae > Streptophyta > Magnoliopsida > Solanales > Solanaceae > Datura > Datura stramonium. The sequence goes on from JACEIK010006036.1 coordinate 74,789, forward strand.
ATTTGAAAAAGATGTAACTTCTAATATTTTCTGATTATGTAAAACTCTCACCAATTAAATAGCGATAAAATCAAAACATCATTAATGTCTTCTTAATTACGAAACACCACTTATTTTAAACAAAATCAGTGTTAATTAAAACACCACTTATTTTGTACCGCTTTTATTTATTTGTATCCGGAAGGTTTGGAACATCAATCGGGCTTCCGATGAAATGTTCGAAGATTCCAGAAAAGAAAAGAAGATTATGATCTGAGCCTCTGGTTCTTTTCTTTATTCTTTTTACATTACTAATCAAGTATAAATTTTTTAAACATGACATCTAATAATATAATGGTAAATTCCACTTTACTTGTCCGGTTGATAATTAAAAAAGAGAGGAAAGAAAAGAAAAATATTATATGCAATTTGTATAGCCAATTAAGAAATGATGTAAATATATATTACACTTGGAATTCTGGATGTTGCAATCAATTTCTTGATTTGTATATAATGTCACCTTAGAAATTAAAATGAATTTTTTTAAAGAGCTAATAGTAGTAGAAAGAATATCTTTTCCAATTAGCAAATAATTGAATTTAAACCTAAGACACTAACATTCCAATTATGATTTTTTTAATATAGTAACTGTGAACTATTAATATTGATAATTAATACTAATAATAATTCATACACTTTTAGAAAGCACCTAGAATTTGCAACCACTTCCTAGGAAGAGTAATGCTATTGTCTAGGACTCAAGCTAGTTAAAACCAAAAAAGAAAATAAAAACATTAATTACAATTTCCTGAAAAGACAGTATTACTTAACAGATAACAAGTATCACAATCTCTATAAGCTCTCTTGTATGCAGTATAAAATTTTATTATGATATTTTGATAATTAAACTATCTTTATAAAGACATATCACAATTTCCTAGTCATTTCAGTCGTGAGTTTGATCATAACCAAATGAGAAGACGGGCTTACGTTAATATTATTTATTTTTAAAATGAACAATTAAAAAGAAAAAATTGAGTTTTTTTAATTTTTTATTTTTTTAATTCATAAATTTATGATGAACTAACTTGTAACAATCAGTAAAACTGATGATTAATCAAATATGAATCAAAAGATAAGGCAGAATTACCTTGAGTTAGGAGGAAGTTGGTTGACAATGACACTTCAGAATGTAATATAGAATGTAAAGAATTTGAGAGTTTTACACCATACAAGTGTGAGAATGAAATTTTGATGCCCACTAATTAGAAAGTAAGTCCTTATTTATAGTTAAGTATCAAGGGAAAAGATCCACAAAATATGTCTTCTTAAAGCTTACAAAAAATTTATTAATTGCTCATTATCACTATTAACCGTGAAAACGATCCCGGGGTCTTTGCGTAACTACCAACGTTTGAGTTACTCCAAATCGATACGTATATCGAACTCGGTACACTCTAGATCTAGACGGGCATTTGTCAAAACACCCATGCATGGTAGTGTATCGAGTTCCTTAGAGAACCAAGGTCGTTTTATCTACTCTCTAATGCCATATGTGGTGATTCACAACTTGTCATATTTTCCACGTGTATTCTTCTAATTCACCATCTTTTGGAATTCGTATTAACACGCATTACGTATAGTCCCTCGCTTTTTTGATATTGGTTAAGTTGTATCCGAAAAGCAAAAGAGTTTTCTACTTTAAAAAATATAAAAAGACCTCTGATGCCATTGATTAAACGAGCGTCACTTCACATTTACCTAACCCGACACGTGGCTTCGATGGATTGGTCCCCGTTACGCAGCTTTCCTTTGAAATGGTGACTTTTTCCTCTCGTTACGATCCGACATAGGCCCGGGACGACACCGGACAAGGAACCCGAGAGGCTCCATGTCAACCCATGGCATGAACATAACATCCAACTCAAACATATTAAAGCGAAAGATCATAAATAACATAACTAAGTTCCAATGCTTACAAATACATTTGAATACATACATAAGTCTAAAGCAAAATACAACTATGTCCGAAAAGTTTAATATCATGCAGTTGATGGGACAAGACCCCAACTAACTCACCATAGTCTAAAAACCGAAACTACCGAACATATTCGAATAGAAATGTCCTCGGAAGATGGAGACTCACTAACTTCGACGTGAAGTACTAAAGTTGGGAATTTGGCTAGCGACGGGATGGAGTATGGATATCGAGTTCGTACCATAAAATGATATAACATGTAGTATGCTAGTACGTGAAATGTACCGAGTATGCAAGGTAAGTAAACCGCTAAGTAAGTAAAATCATAAATCATGCATTTTATAAAACAAAATCAAGATAAGATTCTCAGAGTAGGGCTTACATGCTATTTTTCAAATCATGATTCGAAATAATCAATATCATAAATCAATCGAATGATCCAATGCTAAAATCGATAATCATAAGTAAAATCAATATTGAGTAAAACTTGTTGAAAACATAATATCATGATTGATGTACATGCACAATTGAAATAATGAGGAACAATGGGAGACTCGTCAATTAACCGACATACCATGATGTAGCTTACATAGTGCCGACTATCACACTCAAGTGGACAGAGCCATCCAAAGCTTTTTCGGTGCTAAGGATGCTACCATGATATCGCTATCAAGTTGAAGGCCCCTTTTGGGGGCAATGGGAAGCTCACAAGGGACGCCCCAATAATTCAACATACCTACGTTGGCGCATAGTTCGAGACATAGGGTTGACCAATTTTAACCTACTCGATGCTAGAAACTACTCCCAAAACATGCATATGCTTCATCATTTTTCAACGGTTTAACCATCGCTTCAGAGACGAAGCGACTATAACATACATACATAAATCAAATCATAACATGAGGAGCCTTGGCTCAAACCATGCCACAAGCCGAAAATAATGGGAGTATAGACTCTAAACCACGGGTAAGCTAATTCATGAAATCATAAATTATAATATATTATTATTGAATTTTAATGTTTTTATATTATTAATTTCAAATTAAATCTTAAATGATTTTGAAAACATGAATATATACATGGGTATTTCAAATATACTTTTTCAAAACATTCCCATCATACTTGAACACATATCTCACGATCTCAACTTTCATGAACTTTTCATGGACGGGCATCATGGCCATTAGAAAACTTGAAAACATAATTTATGTAATTTTAAAACATTTAAAAATCAGCCTCACTATCATAATTCAACATCATAACATGCTTAGATCATACCCATGATAGAACTTAGAGAATTCACATATTTGGGTTAAGACTCATAAAGATTCGGCACAAGGGGATTTCATGAAATAAGAGGGATCGGGTACGGGTATGGACTATTGCACCCATTCATGTTTTACATACCGAAGAATTTCGATTTCACAATTTCCTTGATTGCCCAATGAGAATTGAGGAAGAACTTTAAAGAACTAGACTTGATCATCTCTCAACCCTTCTAAGCTTGCATGCATGAATTATGATAGGCTTTAGAATGACTTAACCCTTCTTAAAACATACTATTCTAAGATTAAAATGACGAAGTTTAGTTTTTCCAGAACTTAGAATTACGAGAAGCCCTTTAACAAATCGCGTAAATATATACACTGCTGGCCCCAACGGTGAACCGACGCATTCGTGGTTCCGAGGGATGACCTTCACCGCTATTCATCACCTACACCGCCAAAACCTTCTCGAGGGTCACCATGGGGGACACCACGACTTTGTGGTGTACCTGCTAATCGGGCGGTGATGACCTATTAGGTACACTTCCCTTTTTCCTACATCCTTAATCACCTTGACCACGGTGACTCTATAGGATCAGGGGTCACCACACAACCGTGGTCACACCCGTGGTCACCCCAAACCCGAAATTTCCAATCAAGTCCCAACATTTCCCCTACGAGTCACTTAACAACTCGTGGCGGTTCTGACTGCCACTAGATGTACTCTGCCTCCTGTGACTCGGTGCGTAAAATCCTATTTTCTATTTCAACTCTGGTCGATCTTTAGGATTGGGGTCTTACTATATTCTCCCCTTAGGAACATTTATCCTCAAATGTGGAAACATATTGAAAAGCGTATAAATGCAATCATCATACTCAAATACCGAACATACATGCTAAAACTGATTTTTGAATAGTGGTTTCGATTTGAACCCCATGGTTTAACCGGCCTCGAATTACATATACATTCGTTGGCATGAAAGAACCGGGATACATGAGTTGAACCCGAGACTAAATAAAGTACTAAGGAGGAAACTCAAGTTACCTTAAGTCGAAATTGAGCTTCTGGCGAATAGATGCGGGTATTTAGCCATCATATCTTTTGGCTTCCCAATAGCTCCTTCAATATGCCGATTCCACCATAAAACCTTGACCGAAGCTATTTATTTATTAGCCTTCGAAAATGACGATCTAGTATTGCCAACTAACCTCATAACTAAGTGATGTCCTTTCACCTACGCCCCATCGAAACCACTAGAGCTTCTATCACCCAAGCACTTTTAAGAGCGATATATGGAAAACAGATGGATCAAGCTAATTTTAAGGGCAACTCAATTCATATGCTACCTTGCCAACCCTTTCACAATTCGGTAGCGCTAACATAACGGGACTCCAGTTTTCCTTTCTTTCCAAAACTCATCACTCCCTTCATGGAGTTAATAAACACCAATTTCAACTTCAAACTCAAGTTCTCTCCTCCTCACATCCGCATAGGACTTCTGCGACTCTGGAAGTTATTTTCAACTGGCCCTTATGAGCTAAACTTTCATGGCCTCATGAACATAACTGTCCTATCATTGCAGCCTTACCGACTTCAAACCAACCAATAGGCGATCTACATCTTTTCCCGTAGAGAGCCTCAAACGAGCCATATGAATGCCGAATGGTAGCTTTTGTTATATGCAAACTCAATAAAAGGCAAAATGACCATCCGAACTATCCTTGAAGTCAATCACACAATTTCTCAACATGTCCTTTGGCAGCCCGAATAGTACACTCCACCTCGGCCATATATTTAAGTGTGAAACACTATGCTAAGCTTGACTCAATACCAAGTCGTTGAAATTATCTCCAAAATTTGGGAGGTTAACCGAGTACCTCTATCTCGATATGATGGACAAGGGCACTCCATGCATCCAACTAACTCTAATGTACAACTTAAAAGATAATCCTCGTCTCGACCGCAGTTTCCACTCGGTAGGAAATGAGCCGCCTTAGTCAACCCGCTCCACAACCACCCAAATAGGGTCATACGGCCGACGAGTACGGTAACCCCGTGATGAAATCCATATTGATCTCTGCCCCACTTCCAAGTAGGAATGCCGATGTCTTGAAGTACCCCTCCCCGGCTCCCGGTGCTCAACCTTCACCACACAATTCTGACACTTAGCCACAACCTTGTTATGTCCTTCTTCATACCATTCCACCAATAGACTTCTCATAGGTCACAGACATCTTGGTGGCACTCCGGGATGTGGAGAAAGTGACCCAGAACTACGAGCCTCGTGCAACATCTCGATCTCTTAAATCATCAACATCCTAACATGCAACGACCCCCGATATCAAAGCACACCATCTCCCTTTGAGAAGACCTCTACCTTTCCTTCGATTCTCAATGGCTTCCTTCAACTTCACCAAAATAGGATCCTCCTCTTCCTAACCTTAACATCTAGCCACCACGGATGATTTTGATCTATTTCGCACAATAACACCACCATCGGTTGAGTCAAGCAAATGAACTCTCAACCATGCAAGCTGATGTATATCCTTCACTACTCCTTCCCTCCCTCATCTACATGGGACATACTTCCATAGAAAGCCTACTAAGAGCGCTCCTCATACCATATTAGCCTTGCCTATATGGTAAAGAACACTCATATCATAATCCTTGAGTAGCTCCAACCACCTTCTTTGACGTAGATTTAGATCCTTCTAGGTAAACACATATTATAGGGATTTTAGGTCCGTGAAACACATCTACATGGATCCTTGGTGACAAATAGTATCTCTAAATCTTCATGGCAAATACTACCATCGCCAATTCAAGATCATGAATTCGATAATTCTTTTCACGAACTCACGCTTAGAAGCATATGTTATAACCTTACCATGCCGCATTAATACACAACCAAGTTCGATCCTCAAAGCATCAGAATATACAACAAAACCCCTCGGTATCCTCTCGTAGGGTCAACACTAGAGCGGTGAGTCGCCCAATTCTTGAAAGCTCTTTTCATAAGACTCACCATTGGAACTTGACTTCTTTTCTCGGGTAAATTTAGTTTGCACGGGATGCAATGGATGAAACCCTCAATAAATCTCTCTCTGGGAGAAAATCCGCCCAACCCTAAGAAACTCCTAATCTCTCAAGGACTCAATCGGTCTAGGCCAATTCCTTCACCACTTCTATCTTCCGAGAGTCTACCTATACACCCTCACTTGACACTCACATGACCCAAAACACCACTCGAGTTCAACTAAAACTGCATTTACTAAATTTAGCATATAATCAAGGCGATCCTTAAGAGTCTCGTAGCACCACCCTCAAATTAGTGACATGCTCCTCTTCACTCCTCAGGAGTATATTAGGATGTCATCTATGAACACTATCAAGAACATATCAAAGTATTTCTTTAACACCCTGTCTATCAAATCCATAAAAGCTACGTGAGCATTCACAATAGTCCAAAAGACATAACTACAAACTCTAAATGACCATACCGAAGTCCTCGAAGGTCAAGCTAATATCTTTCTCCGTAACCTCGAGCCGATGGTATCCTGGGACTGAGGCTCCATTCTCAAAAAGCACTTATCACCCCGAAGCCGGTCCAACAAATCATCAATCCCGGGAGTAGGATACTCCTGCTCTTGATGGTGACCTTGTTCAATTGCCGATAATCAATGCATATACAAAAAGAACCATCTTTCTTGCGACAAAGAGAACCGGTGCACCCCATGGGAATTTGCTAGGTCTCGATGAAACCCTTGTCTACAAAGGTCTTTCAACCGCCCGAACCCTGTGCCGCTGGATCCATTATGTAAGGAGGGATAGATATAGGTCATCGAAGAAGGTCAATACCAAAATCAATCTCCCGCCGAGAGTGAATTCCCGAAACATTCCGGAAACACTTTTGGGTATTCACACACTACTGAACTGATCGGGATAGTGTAGTGTTTCAGACGTAGCATCCTTAACCCTAACTAGATGGTATATGCAACCTTAGAAATCATCTTTCTCGGCCTTAAGGTAGGGAAATTAAATAACCTACTGCAATAACCGAACCATCTCTTCCACTCTAGGATTGGCTTACCGTAAATCGAACTCTATCGTACGTGTGTTCTATAATTGACTAAGCATAACATTAATATAACCAATCCATGTCGAGATAACATCAAAATATTTCATGGCTAACTCTACTAAATCTACCGAGGTTACTTTCTAAAGTACTATGACCGGACAGCCTCGACACCCGTCTAGCTGCACCAAATCACCAACTAGAGTAGAGACCGAGAAGCGTTCTGATAAGATTTGGGGACCGACTTAAACTACAAGAAACATAGGGCATCACAAAAGATAAAGTAGCCCTGGATCTAACAATGCATAAACACTGCCGAGTACTGCACATACCAAATAATTACATCTCGGGAGCAATTCTCCGCTTCCCGACGCGATGCTAGGGCATAAAATATATTTGGGCGTTGTTTCACCTCTACTAGTAGATTCACCTCGCGAGATGGGCGTGCCGGTGGAACCGCTCAACCGGGAAGCGCACTCGCCACCATCATGATCCTCGTTCGTCAGCCGGGCTATCTCTAAGCATATGTCTAGCTTCCTACACCCAAACAAGACTCCGAACTCCTAAGAACTAGCCCACGTGTCTTCGCCATATCTTCTACACTCGTGAGGGCTGGTCCCTGTGTCTCAAGTACTGCCCTCAAGTCTCGTTGCTCGTCCCTTCGATCATGCTTGGACCTCGGGATGGCGACCATAGTGGAAGCGTGCCGGGCCGAGGACCTCTGGTGGGACTGCCGATGGTGCCCACTAGGTCTCTACTGGGAGAATCCAAACTATCATTCTGTTCCTCTTGGCCTCTCGGCCACTATCTACACCGCTCCATTCGCCGGGCATGTGACGTGGCCGAGCAAAGTCAGCTGCCCTGGCAAACATCATGCCCGAAAATCCCTTGCCAAGTAGGCCGCATACCGTGCACAAACCGGCCACGGCTCCTCTTCGATCCGCCACTATTCGTGTGCATACTGGCATGAGTGAACTCCGGGCGTAGACTACCCTCGAACCTGCCATCTTTCCTTACTTTAAATTCACAAACACGTCCGCTTTGATCTTCCTCATCTCCCGGTGGAAGAACCGATCTTAAAAAGCGGCATGAAACTCATCCTAACCGATAGGCTCAAGCCCAACCGCCATACTATCCTTCCATTATTTAAACCAAATATGTGCAAACCCCTTCAACTAGTACGAGGCTAAATCGGCGCACTCCTCTCCATTCACCCCCATAATCTGGGCGATCTTCAAAACTCTCAATGAACTCATGTGATCCTCGTCCACATTTGATCTAAAGAACTGTGAGGGTTCATCTCGGGAAAATCATTGAATTTTGCCGCCGCCGCATTCCCATTCGGGACATGCGCCACGCCGCCGATTGACCTGGGAAGTCAAGGCTCAAGCAACATCTCGAATGGATTTCGAACTCCGAGTGGGCAACAAATGTATACGGCTTCGCCTTCTACATGCCTCGTTCGATAGGAGGTGTTCATGGCCATTCCCATTTTCATTTGTCCTTCCATTAACTTCCTACTGGGAGGAATGATTCTCGCAAGCGAGTATAGAACGAAAGGAAGGATAGAGACATTTCATTGCACGACTTAGATCATGATTAAGGGGACATTTACTAAACATCTAGTAGCCTCTTCGTCATAAGTGTGGTGCGCTTCACACCTATGAAAAAAAAAAAAAGACTTTTACTTAATGCGACTTTCGTACATCCTAGGACACTTAAACCTAATGCTCGATATTAGCAGTTTGTCACGACCCGAACATAGGCCCTGACGAGACACCTGACATGGAACCCCGAGAGGCTCCAAGTCAACCCATGGCATGAACATAACATCTAATCAAATATTAAAGGTATGATCATAAATAATATACCGAGTTTGAACATAACATCACATCTCGAATATATACATAAGTCTAAAGTTGAATACAAATTCATGTTTAAAAAGCCTCTAATACTAACGGCTGATGGGTACACCCCAACTAACTCACCATAGTTTGGAAAAACCGAAAATATCGAACATATTCAATAGGAAGTGGCCTCAAAGATTTAGGACTCACCAACTTCGGGAATGAAGTACTAAAGCTGGGAATTGCCTAGCGGGCAGGGGACTAGTATGGATATCAAAGCTCGTATCATAAAATGATACAACATGTAGAGTATGCTGCCAAGACGTGGGAATGTACGAGTATATGCAAGGTAAGTAAAATCGCTAAGTAAGTAAAATCATAAATCATATTATAAACAAAATCAAGATAAGATTCTTATAGGGCTTGTATGCTATTTTTTGAAATCATGATCCGAATATAATCAACATCATAACCGAATCGAATGATCCAAAGCTAAAAACTAATAATCATAAGTAAATTCGAACATTGGGTCAAACCTACTAAAAACATAATATCATGATTGGATGTACATGGATAACTAAAATCATGAGGAACAATGGATTGGTACCTCTCCCCTTCCCAAAATTATGGAAAATTGACTATAACAACATAGACCTTCTATCTTTTGATTTCTAACATATGTCAGCTCTTCGCTCATAACACATTTCTTATATAACTTATCAATTTTCCCCCATTAGAATACCCGATAATGAGGATCGTATAAAAAGAAATTCTTCAAGTTTCCACCAAGAAATATAGGGTATTGAAATTCATGCTTCTAATTTGTTCAAGGGAAAAATCATGGAACATTTTTATAGGCATTTTTTTCCATTTTCTCACTCTGCTGAAACCAAAACTTCGAGACGCCTGCTGTGCTTGTAAATACAACAAGAAGCCTCGTAATCTGGGGCCTACCTCTTCACGAGATAATGACTATTAACATAAAAAACCTTATAATTGTTTTTCAAGCAAAGGACAAGATTATCTAGCAACTAAAAAGGAAAAAGAGTTTCAAAACGTGCGCACCAAATACCGAGTGGGATCAATTCTCACCTACTCGATACCGCCATTTTACAAAAGTCCGTAAGAGGACGTCACTGTAAATAGTGGTGTGAGAGATGAAAATAAGGAAGATGAAGAGAGCAAGATTTTGGCTAGAGGTGCATCTCAGCCCCGAACTCTAAAGGCAAATAATGATCTAGGAAGGCATTAGCAAAGTCGTGACCACTTTGTTGGAGGCATCTGCCCCTAGACTTCTCCCAAATTTTCATACCATAATATAACTATCCCCCGTCCATTGTTGTTAACTCTCATGATGAATTGGAAGTAGCATCATAACCCCGAAGATATGATAAAACTGACGACAAAATATCAGGTCTTCGCCCAGACAACCTCGAGTGTTCAATGCTATAAATTCTCAATTTTTGGAACTTTCTAATCTCTCAAACTCTTCTTGAACTTCTCAAAGGGACTCCAACTCGACTACCTAGATACGGTCCTCATCAATAGCTATACTGCATTGCCAAGTCTCGATCTACTACAATTGTAGGTGGCTCAAGTCTTTGCAACTCCTTTGTTGGCATCTCGCCCTTGGAGCATCTCTTAGCGCCAAGCATTCCTACCGGTGTACAGTCAGTGGGGTAGCTGGCTTCATCTCAAAGCCTTAGAAGGACTGCTTTCATGTTTTACCCCGCCGGTACCTTTACCGCCACTATATTTAGCCGCGACCAACCGTTGTTTTATGTCACAAACATTCTCTACACAATTAACAAACAGCGAGTTTGACCTCACTCCAATGATTTGTGATTTATCACACAATTTTGATAAAAAAGAAGGGTAACAATCTTAAATGTCCTGCAGCCACCTGCTTATAGGTACGTTGCATAATGAACACATAAATAAAACTCCACTAGACATGACTCAGAGATTCCTTAGGACACAACTTGCTATGATACCAAGTTTGTCAGCACCCCAAACCTCGTGAGGCGTGATCGACACCCAAAGGCCGCACCCGACTAAACTAACCATTCCACTATCTATCAACAACTATCTAGAGCTACTAAGTTTACACCATAGTAATACAAACCAATAGAACAATAATAGTAAATCAAGGAAATAGGGTTCATTTCCCAATACTATAAATGCAAATGGCCGATAAAGGCCGCACTTTGCCAATAGTTATATACAAAAGGGCCAACAAGGTCATAACCGTAATACAACCTAATAAGATAAGTCTACGAGCCTCTATAGAGTTCAATAGGTTAATAATTAATCGAGATAAGGTCCCGACCTACCTAATATGTACACATAATCAAAAGATTCCAAAGCAAGAATCTCGAACAAATTGGATCTTATCAATCGCGCAACTCAACTAAATAATGAGAATTCGATTCCGCTCTTACGGCCAACAATTGAGGAATGGTCATAGCGCCTCAGTTCCTGGGGCGTATAATAGGCACCGAGTATGTAAACTGACAAAAAGATAAGAATTTAGATGTAAAGAACAATAAAAAGACACTAAAACCCAAGATACAAATCTAGAATAAGGAATACCAATCTCACCCAAATCCAACCTACACGTGATGACAATAATAAACCAAAGTTCCATACCTGACCTAGCACAGATTTCCAAACCTAAGATAGTCCACAACCTTAATCATCCCACAATATCAATCCGCACTCGGGCAGATCAATCAACAATCTAAAAATACTAAAGATGTATATATCACAAAACAACAATAACCAACTATAAGACTTACTGCACAATCCTCGAATCCCAACATTTTCATATTCATAGGACCTCAATCCTATTAGGAGAAATCATCGTGACCCTAGGAAGTGCTCTAGCACGCTCGGAACAAATCTCAATACGCGAGCTTGACACTACGTGAGGACGTAATCATACTGTAGTCCATCCTATTTACTCAATCATGGCCAAAAGTCATATGCAATCAACATACACATGTCCAAATTATATATATAGGAGTACAAATTGTCACGCTCCACCCTGGGAGGTATGTCTAGCACCCGGTGCCCTACTAGACCTCGAACCGTCGAGCCGACCGAGCCTAAGAAACCTCTCGGTGTGTATCCTCTAACTCTCTAGAATCAAGAAAACAATGGGCTATATAGAGGCAGAATACAACCCCGACCGACAAGGCCTATAACCACCGTGAAATACAAGCATCTAACCAGAGACAAAATCAGGAGTCCTATGCGTCGGCTGTAAGGTCACCATGATATTCGCTATCAATATTGGAAAAATATTTAAAACCGTAGAAATGCAATCATCATATTCAAATACCGATCATTTAAGACAAAAACTAATGGAATGACTACCTTCAAATTGAACAACATTGCTAAACTAAATTTCGAATAATACACACACATCCACATACATGAAAGAAATTGGGGCACATGAACTCAATATGAAAACTAAATAGTAGTACTAGGGAAAAACTAATACCTCAAGTCGGAACCAGCGATGTGGAATAAATGTGGGTAACTAGCCATCAAGTCTGGCTTTCCGACTTCCCACATAGCTCTTCAACATGCTGATTCCTCCATTGAACTTTGACTCAAGTTACTTCCTTGTTTCTTAGCCTTCGAACTCGACGATCCAAGATTTCCACCTAACCTCATAACCAAGTGCTATCCTTCACACCATCACTATCCATCGAAACAACTAGAGCCGGACCCAAACACTTTAAGAGCGACATGGAAAACAGTAATGCACTAAGCTAATTCGAGGGCAACTCTAATTTCATATGCCACCTTGCCAACCCATTTCACAATGCGGTAGGGGCCAAAATAACAAGGGCCGAGTTTTCCTTTCTTTCCAAAGCTCATCACCTTCTGAGACACCTTTGAAAACACCTAATCATCCACTTCAAGATAGACTTTTGGTTACTTTTGGTTCGTTTCTCAACCTATCCCGTATGAGCCGAACCCCATAGCCTCATGGACTAAATCACCTTATCATCATAGCTTCACCAACTTCAAGCCAATCCAATAGGCGATTCACATTCCGCCCATGTAGAGCCAAACGAAGCCATCTCAATAAATGGAATGGTAGTTGTTATTGTTTAAAACTCGATAAGAGGCAAGTATCATCCTAACTACCTTTGAAGTCGGGCCACACATGCTTTCAACATGTCTCGAGGGTTCTAATTGTTCGCTTCCGCTTGACCATCCGCTTATGTGAAATGCTATACTGAAGCTTAACCTCGAGTACCCAATCTTTTGAAACAATTTCAAAATCCGAGAAGTACCTGGTACTTCGTATGATATGATGGACAAGGGAACCCCATGCAACTAAAATAGCTCTCGAATGTATAGTTTTGCATAATCCTCCGCAAAACTGTGTTTTGACCTAAAATGAGCGACTTTGGTCAACCGGTTTACAACAACCCAAATAAGGTCATCTTATCGTCGAGTGCAAGGCAACCCTGTGACGAAGTCCATATTGATTTCTTCCCACTTCCAAGTAGGAATACTAATATCTTGAAGCACCCCCCCCTTTGGATGCTCACCCTTCACTTGTTGACAAAGCTTGGACACTTAATAAATTTTGCGATATTCTTCTTCATGCCATTCCACCAATAGACTTCCCCAGAATACTTGGTGACATCTTGGTGCACCAAGATGGATCAATACCTAGATCCATGAGCCTTTTACAACATCCGATTCCTAAAATCACCAAAATCCGCACCACGTAAGCGACCCCCGGTATAGAAGCACACCATCTCCCCTTGGAGAATAATTTACATTTTGATTTTGAATCACTTTAACTTGACCAAAATGGGGTCCTCGTCATTATAGATTTTACATAAGTCCCGAAGGGAAAATTCTCGATCTATTCTAAATAATAAACCCCGCCATCAGAATCAACCTACCGGCTTCCTCAACCTTGCAAGTCGATGCACGCCTTTCACTACTCCTTTCTCTCATTCATAATGACACTTTCCATAGAGTCTACTAAGTGCGTCCGCGACTACATTAGCCTTGCCCGAATGGTAAAGTACACTCATATCGTAATCCTTAAGTAGCTATAACCACCTCCTTTGCCGAAGATTGAGATCCTTCTAGGTAAAACACATGTTGTAGGATACAGGGTCCATAAACACATCCACATGGACCCCGTATAAATAATGCCACCATATATTTAAGGCGAATACCACCGCGGCCAATTCAATATCATGGGTCAAAAATTCTTCTCATTAATTTTCACCGTATAAAAGTATTAGCAGAATCCTCTTCCGTGCCGCATCAATACACACCCAAGTACGTTCCTTGAAGCATCACAATACACGACAAACTCCATTTGTACCCTTGCACAGAGATTTTAACATCACCGCCGAAGTAAGTCGTGTTTTCAACTCAAAGCTTCTCACAAGCCTCCAACCATTGGAATTTCACTTTCTTGGGTCAATTTGTCAATGGTGCTTCAATAGATGAAAAGCCCTAAAAAATTCCGATAGTATCCATGTAAACCTAATAAGCTTCGAATATTCGAAGGATTCACCAGCCTAGGCCAATTCTTCAGCACTTCTATTTTATGAGAGCCCACCTTATGCTCCTCACTTGACACCACATGGCCCAAAAAATGCCACCGACCAAACAAAGCTTTCACTTGATGAATTTAGCCTATAGTTGGCGATCCTTGAGTCTCGTAGCACCACCAAATGAGCGCATTCTCCTCCCCGCTCCAAGAGTTGACAGATGTCATCAATGAACACGATCACTAACATATCCAAGTATGGATTGAAGACCTTTTCATCAAATCCATAAAAGCTTCGGGAGAATTTGTTAGCCCAAAAGACATAACTAAAAACTCATAATGAGTATACCGCATCTCAAGGCTTTCTAATGTCACTTCTCCCGGGGGAGCCTCGAGCCGACGGTACCCAGATTTGAGAACTATCTTCGAAAAACACTTGGCACCATAGAGCTGGTCAAATCACTAACCCTAAGAAGGATACCCGTTTTTGATGGTGATCTTGCTCCACTTGCCGATAATCAATGCATACAAGAGAACCATCTTTCTTTCTGACAAAATAACCGTGCACCGCATGGGAATTGCTCTGCCTAATGAAACCATTATCTAAAAGATCCTTCAACTCGGCCCTTCAACTCTTTAGCTTGGCTGTGAGCCATTATGTAGGAGGAATAGATATAGGCCGCATATCTAGAAGAAGGTCAATACTAAAATTGGACACCTCTCTGGGAGGAACACTTGATAAATCATCCGTGGAACACTTTTTGAATACTCACATACCATCGTGAACCGACTGGGATAGTCGGGGCCTCTGACTTAAAATCCTTTAACCCTGTTCAGATGGTACACAAAACCTTTGGAAATCATCTTTCGGCCTTAAGAGGGAAATAAAATGATCTACAGCATGACCGAACTACCGTTCCACTTTATAACCGACTCATCCGACATCTCGAACTCTACTACTTGAGTTCTACAATTAACTAAGGCATAACATGAAATAGCTAATCCATGCCGAGATAACATCAAAATTTGGCCATGGCTAACTCTATAAGTCAGCTGAGGTAACTTTATAAAGGACTGAGACTGGACAATTTCTATATACCGCCGAGCTATAATCAATCAATGATCGTAGTAGAGATCAAGAAGGGTTCTAATAAGATTCAGATCGATCCGAAAACTACTAGCCATGTAAGGTGTCATAAAAGACAAGGTAGCTCCTTGATCTAACAAAGCATATACATCAAGATGGAAAACTTGCAACATACCGGGCTGGGATGACATCCTATGGAGACCTCCCGCACCTAACGTAAGGCGAGGGCATAGAATCTGCTTTGACACCGGCCGCCACTTGTGCTAGTTGATGCTCTCCTTGTAAGGCTGGGCGTGCGGTGGAGCCGCAACCCGAAGTCGCCTCGACCCACACATCATGGCCCTATACTAATGGGCAATTCTGGTATATGACGTTTCCCACACCAAGAAAACACCCGTACCTTCAAGCACCGACTCCGTGTGCCCCCGACCACACCTACGATGTTGATAAGCCGGAATTCATGGGTCAGCCATTTTGCCCTTGTGAGCCCATGCTCTGGGCCCTTCGGTAGTGCCTAGGCTTGGATGGCACACTCAATGTCAAGAGGCTGGGATGAAGATCTTTGGTGGGTCTTCTGGCTGATCACCACTCCGGCTCTACTGAGAGAATCTATAACTATCGGCCCTGGGTCCTCTCGCCTCTCTCTCCTCATATGCGCGAATTTCATCTACTGGTGTACGTATCATCCAAGGAAAATCCATCCCGATGGAGCATAGCGGTCCTGCAGCCCTGTCTAAATAATCGCTACCCCATGAACAAATTTGCTCACTTGCGCCCTTGATCCACCATTAACTCGGGCATACATTGATAAGCGAGTGAAATCAAGGGTATACTCCTACACCGTCCTCTTCCCTCGCTTAAGATTCACAAATTCGCCTGTTTTTCACCCTCATCTAACTAGTGGAAAACCAATCTAGAAAGGCAAACTTTGAAACTCCTCCCCAAGTGATAGGCTTGCTTCCTCGCTTCCTACTATATTTCCCTGCCGAAACCATATGTGTGCGAATTCCCTTCAACCGATATGAGGCCAACTCTATCACACTCAAATCCATCTACTCCCATGACCCGGTGATCTACAATCTCGTCGATAAACTCATGTGGATCCTCGTCCATTACCCAAGAAACTCAGACTGCTTATCCTAAGAAATTTACTGAGCCGTCGCCACATTTCCATTTTATGCATTATGTGCGCCACTGCCCGCGGCCATCTAGGGAAATGTATTTGGGAGGCCGCGCTAGCACCTGACCATTGAAGTAGAAATTTAGCATAGGCACCGACTGCTCACGATTCTCCTGGATCAGTGGCTTGTTGGTGCTCGTCTCCACGCTATCCTCGTGGACGCTTTCATTCCCATTCCTTCTACCATTAACTCTTCTGGGGAGACATTATTCTGCAATCGCAAATAGTACGCAGTTAGAAGGATAGGAAGGGTTTCATCGCACAACATAGATTATGAAAGAAGGGAACATTTCCTAAACGTATCTTAATTCTTCTTCATAAGTGTGGCACGCTTCACACCTAACGAAAAGACTCTACTTAATGCGTCTTTCGACACCCTAGAGCACTTCAAATCCATTGCTCTACCAAGTTTGTCACGACTCTGAACGTAAACCCGAATAGCAACACCTGACAAGGAGCCCCTAGAGACTCCAAATTGACCAATGACATGAACATACATCTATCTCAATCTAGTAAAGTTTTAATACTATATGATAAATATGCATAATCATAATCATAACATAACATGGAAAGTAAAATGCACTACATAATGATACCGAATACTATACATAGTCTCGAAAGCTCTCTAACGATTCCGATGGGCCGATGGCACAACACTCCCAACCGACTCCGACAAGTCTAGAAAAATTGAACATAGAGAGCACCGATATCAACTAGTCTCGAGGAATGAGTACTCACCACTTGACCGGATAACTCGAGAATGAACTAATAACTGCCGGGTCTCAAGATCGAGTCAGATCATGGAATAATACATCATAGGGTAAGCGAGGTCGTACGTGAAATGTATCGAGTATGCAAGGTAAGTTAAACCTCTTAAGTAAGTAAAATGATTTAACATGCATATTGTAAAGCATAACCAAAATAAGATTCTAAGAGCAAGGCTTATATGCTACTTTCTCAAATCAAGGACTGATCACAAACGAATACTCATAACCGAATTGAATGACCCAAAGCTAAAATCAATATCATGGGCAAGGACTAATATTGGGTCAAACTCGTTTTAAAAAATATATCATGAATGATAAACATGCATAATCAAAACATGAAGAACAATGGGAGATTTGTCATTTAACCGACATTACCACAATAGAGCTTACGTGGTCTCGACTATTACGATCTAGTGGACAGCCGGCTTCAAAGCCTCGCTGTGTGGATAAAGATGCTACCATGATATCAATATTTGCCGAAGGCCCTTGGGGCGTGGGAAAGCTCACAAAGAGGTCCCAAAATAATCTAAACATACCTACGTTGGCTCATCGTTCTAAGGCATAGGTTGACTAACCCATAGCTTACTCCTTGCTAGACACTACTTCAAAAACATGCATATTCTCTCCATCATTTTTCAACTAATCTAACCATTGTTTAGAGATGAAGCTGAATAATCACATACATAATAAATCTAAATTCATATACATGAGGAGCTCTGGCTCAAACCACACCACAAGATGAACATAAGTGGGAGTCTAGACTGCAAAACTATGTGGTAAGCTAATTAATATAAATTGTAATAATACTTAAATATATGGGCTTTCCCCAATACTTAACATGCTTTAAAATAACTTGATGTACTTTAAAACATGATCATAAACATGGGTAGCTTGAAAACATGCTTTTCTCATCAATAATTCATCATAATTGAACATACATCATAAATCTCAACTTCTCATAAATCCTTCATGAATGGGCACCATAATTTGGAAAACTAGTAAACATGATTAGTAATTGAAAATATAATAAAACTTTCCCATGAATCATAATTCATCAATTAAAACATACTTAGATCATACCCATGACTTTGACTTAGAGAATTCATGCATTGGGTTAAAATCCCATAGAATCAACTCTTAGAATTTCATGAATTAGAGAGGGATTAGGCATGTGTGTGAACAAAATCACCCATTCATAACCCTACATACCTGAAAGGATTTTGATTTTACAACTTCTCTTATTCCCAAGGAAGATTTGATGAAAAATTGGAAGGCTTAGGCTTGACTCTCTCAATTTCTCTAACTTGAATGCAATGGGTTTTGAATAGGCTAGAATGACTTAATCTACATTAATAAACTCAAAATAATTAAAGCTACATAGGATAGGACCCTAGAGCATAGAATGATGAGAATACCATTAATAACTTACAAAATAATCAGCCGCCGCCTCACGGTAGGGACCTAACGAAATGCTAAGCCAACTGTGTCATTACATTAATCGCTGGGTACACTTCGAGGTTTCACTAGGAACTCATAACGTGCCATCACATGAATGTTGCCGCACCACGACTTTTGTGGTCACCATTTGTCATCTCCACAACCTCAAACCCCGATTAGTAATGACCTATAGACCACGATTCGCCCAACGAGCTGTGGTGTTTGACCATAACCCATGGGGTACAACCATCGCGCACCGCTCGCACTTCCCTTTTCAACTTCCTTGGCCATGATTGACTCGATCGAGTCATGGGGCTCGACTCACCACTCGTGGTCATGCCCGTGATGACCCTATCAACAATTTATCAGCTCAAGTCCAAGCATCTCACCACGAGTCACCTCTGGCGACCTGTCTTCCCTATAGTTCATGAACGACTCATTCTGTGAATCGTGCGTAATTTTCAGCTTTCTTCATTCCAACTCCATCTAATCTTTGGGATTTCGAGGTATAACACTTGTGCATCAGAAGCCCAAACTTGGTTCTTTCCCTTGGGCACCAAGGACTCGATTAGTCCCTTGCACACGGGGCCGTAAAACCTGCCACATAATTTTCCATGTATCGTTATTCCTCATCGCACTGGGTGGCTGCACGCATTCTTCAAAGTGAAATGGAACTTAATACCTATAACATTCACAACCTTGGTCCCTACTCTCATCACATGATTGGTCATTAGTCTACCAAGTATCATCATTTTAGCAAGATTTTCATCTTGCTTTTTATCTCTTTTCCGCAACTCAACCGGCCAATGCACTGTGAGATACCGTCATGAATCGATTAATAGTCTTTCTTGTATCTCCATGCCCGATTTGTTTACTATTCTATCTAAGAGGCCTTAGCTAACTGGGTATGTCGATCCATGACCGATCTCCAACTAAATTATTGGCAACATACTTGTTAATGGAGTCTAGGACTCGGTAAAAGAACTTTGAAGGAGCACTCCATCCAGAGACCATGGTTGGGCCAAAGGGAAACCTTCTTCTTGAACCTTAACCATGATTCTACAAATGATTTCTTGGATTTTATCTAAAGTTCATGATATCATCCCTCATCTCGTAACATTTTTTATGGAGGGAGTTAAATGATCCATGAATGCTTCTACCAATTTTTGCCATTATGTAATGCATCCAGAGGGAGTTCCTCCAACTACATGGTCACCTCTTTCCGTTAGGAAAAAATGGAAAGTAGCCTCTAACTCCGATAGACTCTCGACTTATATTAGTTATGTTGAAAGGCTAGAAAATCTCTAAGAAATTATAAATTGCTATCAACTTAGCGGTTTTCCCCTAAAATAGTCCTTTCTTACTATAGCAAATGTAGCATTGTACTTAGACGGAACAAGACATTCCCTACCATAGGCGGTAGGCGAATGGCTCGCATTTTCGTGCATCATCGAATTATATTCTTCACGCCCATATTACCCTAAACTAAGCTATCCCCTCGTTGTGAGTGATAACTTATATGACTTTAGCCTAACACACAACAATATTAATGTCAAAACCTATGATGCCGTTAATTAATTAAATTAACAATCAACACAAGAGTATCAAGTTCTAAATTCCTTAAAGAATTGCACAAATTTTTGATAACGCCAAAAATATACTCTTTCATTACAAAAGAGAATAAACTATCGTTGTATCAAAAATATCCCGACGGATGTCGTGGGCCGAATCCCAAAAAGACTAACAAATGATATGCACAAGTGTTGTTTTGGGAAATTGAATTTAGTTTGCACTACTCAAAATTAAAAAGAAATAAAACATTTTGGGGGACGATGTTAACAATAGGGTATGAATTCTAATCTCCCGATTAAGATAGAAAAATAACTAAAGTTGTTTATAATGATAAAGGAAGGGACTAGAGGTGTGGTGTAGATGATGTGCTAATTAAATAAGGTCATGCTAGATCATCTCATTAGTTCAAATTGTGTAAATAACTCGGGAAGGTGGACATTTGATGTTTTTCAACCTCATGAATGCCTCTTGTTAGGAGTTCCTTCAAACCACTAGACACAATTAACTCAACCCAATCAAGTTTGTATTAATAAATGCACCAATTCCTAGCTATTAGCTATTAATTAGGAGTGAGAATGTGGTTTTTAATTGTGTATGACCTAATTCCACAAATATCACATCCATTTCACCATGAAATTCTCTCCCGATACTTAATTCTTCTCTTTCAAGCAACAATCAAGTAAGAAAAAGTAGACCCACATCTCGCAACCATGGATCTTCAATTATAAATTGGAGAGAACTTAATAGATTTACACTAATTAGAAAATATTTGAGATGAATCTAGAATTACCCAATCTAATTATATTTGACATGAATCTAGCATTACCAAATCTAATGAAGCATTCATCACCACACACCTATAGTTAATGATTTAAAGGCTACTCATGTTAAGAAATTCAAAAACATATTTAACAATAAACTCATTGATTTCAATAATAATAGTAGCAAAATCAAATTCATTAATAAGTTTTGAACAATGATAAGACTTGCGAGCCTTGCTATAGAGGAAGAAGAAGAAAAAGAAAAACAATCCTTTACAATTTCCACCAATAGAATTCTACTTTCTTCTTCTACAAAGAGAATGTTCTCAAAATTCAAAAGTTAAGATCTGATAGGTAAGAGTACTTCTCTCTAGAATATATCCAAAATTAGGGTACCCAAAACATTCTTTTTCAATGTTGGACACATTTGCCCCTGTTCAAGCGTTCTGTTACTTATGACAGTATTCGCGGTTCATCGGTTACATTCCACGAACCGTAGACTATTATTAGATTCTCCTGCAGTGAACTCCAGCCTCCTTCGACATTTCCATCGGCGACTTGCCGGTCTCCAACTATACTTCATCGATTTCTTTCTTTGTGATCCAGCACTCACAGACATTGGTAGGCAATTTAACCAGCGAGTCACCAGTTAATGTCTACAACCGTTGGTTGCTTTAGTTTCCCAAGACAGTGGTTGTAATACCCCAAAATTCCTAAGGCCATACACGAGGGTTTAAATGGAGAAAATAGAATTTTCTACACAGGTCAAAGGACGAGTCATCCATTGACCCATGAGGTGCACCACGAATCGTTAAGTGACTCGTGGGGAGGAGGGAAGACTTGATCGTGTTTTTAGATTTGGGGGTGACCATGGGTGTGACCATGAGTCTTGGTCAGCACCACGGTCCATTATGATAGCCGTGGTTAGGAGGTTGGAAGTTTGGACAGCGCATGCCACTATTTGGTCACCACGAGTCGTTTACACCACAAGTCGTGGTGTCCCTTGTGGTGACCCTCATAGGTGTGATCCCATTGATGGAAACGATAGGTAGACGATGAGTCATGTAGTCCCTCATTGCAACTAACGGTGAGTACTTTCCTACAAGTTTATTAAGGGCTTTTTCATAATTTCTATGTTCCTAAGGACTATACTACGTCGTTTTAAGCTCAATAACATGTGCTTTAAGAGGGGTAAATTCATTCTAAGCCTATTCTCTTCCATGCATGCAAGTCTAGAAGCTCCTAAGGGTGATCAAGCTTAGATTCATCAAGTTCTTTCCCAAATTTCCATTAGGCAATCAAGAGGGTTATACAATCAGATTCTTCCAGGTATATAAGGTTATCAATGAGTGTATTCATCCACACCCATGCTCAGTCCCTCTTCAATTTCATGAAAAATTCTAGTTGATGAATATATGGGGTTTTAACCCAACATGTGAATTTCCTAAGTATCAATCATGGGTATGATGTATGTATGTTTCTAGTGTTAGAATTATGATTATGGACATATTTTACAATATTTTCAATTACAACTTATGTTTTCAAGCGTTTATAAATTATGATGCCCATCCATGGAAGTTCATGAAAGTTGAGATCTATGATATATGTATTCAAGCATGATGAGATGTATATGATGAAAGTATGATTT